>NW_023590966.1:1014092-1085815 GCF_014843425.1 Jatropha curcas
CCACCCTGCAAAATAGATTCCAACACAAACCAGTCTCTTGTTTGGACTTGGAGGCTTCCACTCGTCCAAACAAAGGCATAACACCAAATTACTAATGTAGGTATAAAACTACTCTCATCCTTTAATCCATTTATTTTCAGCATTTCGAGTAGTAAAAGTTATTGACCCGTTAGTATTTCCCAAACGGAAGATGCATTCCAACCTTTCGGTTAGAAGCACATCCATGTTTGGGAATCCTAACCATTGTGCATTTTTATCATAATCCACAGTTAATTCCTCTCCATCCACTCTAAATTTGATGGCCAAATTTCAGTGTCAATCTACCAATCAATGGTAGTAATACACTCTAAACTTAATTAGCATTTTCAGGGAATTTGTAATTGGACTAAATATTTTCAAAATTTAGAGTTTTTAAATATTCCTGCACTTAAGCTCTAAAATGCCAGTATTCTGTAAAAAGGTTTAGGCGAGAAGATACATACCTTGAAATTGCACTTGGCCAAGGCAGGGTGTTAGCGTTCTCCCTTCCTCCATACATATATATGGGAAAGGAGCCTTATACCTGGCCAAATCCCTTCGTTGCTTGGTGTAGAGGAGGAAGATCCTTCCTTTCTTATTGGCTTTTTGCCCTGAATGGCATGGTATGAGTGTGGATGGAGATATTTTCCGTTCAAGATATTGTAGACAAAGAAGGGTTACTGGGAAATTGGTTTTGACCTGATGAAGTTTGGGGTTTGTAAAGAAGGGAATTGGAAAAACTCTTATATAGATGTATTTAGGGAAAAGATAGGTGTTGAGTAGTAATTGGGGAAGTTGAAAAAGAAGAGTTTTGATTGGATTGAAAAGGTTATTTACAGTTTTTAGCATGTGAATGTCCCTTGGGAAGAGAAGAAAAATTTGAATTTGAATGTGAGAGGGCAGTTGAGAATTTCTGACCGTTGGGGAAGTGCGCCAAAAATTTTGGAGTCGCGCCAGTAATTTTGCTAGAGTCGGATCGCGTCTGCAATTCGCAACTCGCGAATGGTTGTCTCCGTGCTTCTGACCTCTGTTGTACCCTAATCGCGGCCTGTGCTTCCTGCCGATCTGCGATGCCGAAAAGTGGATCTCAACGCCTTCTGACTTGTTTTTGCAGAGAACTTCACGGCTCGCGCTGTGAACATCGCGCTTCACGAATGGGGATTCTGAGCTTTTCTGACTTCTTTTGTGGAAGAATTCGCAGCTTGCGCCTTGTGAATGTCGCGCTCCACGAAAGTTGGTAAAAAAAGCTTCTGCTTCTTCTTTTTTTGCAACATTCCGCTACGGCCTTCTTAAATTCCGCCCGCTCGCCGAGTTTGGTTCCTGCCAAAATAAAATTCCCTGCAAACTTGACTTTTGATGAGTCCTATTTTTTTTTAACTCATAACTGATAAAAACAAATAATCAAATAATAAGTTATAATAAACAAAAGTTATTAAGTAAGCTTATGATATTATTACATACCTATTGATTCCAAAAATGTACCTGCGGCTGGGTCATATTTTTAGTACCCAAATAAAGGGCTTACACCTCTGTCCATTGACCATAAAATGTGGAACCATTAGCATAAGAATTTTTCCAATCTAATGCTCCATGATCTGAAATTTTGATTATCTCAAATGGTCCACTCCATCTGACCTTCAATTTCCAAGGAAAATAGGCGTAGTCTTGAATTAATAATAACACTTTGTCTCCTTCTTAAATTGATTTGATTCGGAATCTGATTATCATTGCCATTTCTTAGTTCTTTCCTTATAATAACTTGGGCATTTTCAATGCTCAAAATCTGATCTCGACCCGTGCAAAGTTCAAATTTAACCTGAAGTTTCCTTTGTATCCAGGCCTGCTTAAATCAAAATTAAAGACCTTTATTGCCCAGTATGCCCTTATACTACTAATTCTAGGGCGGTAATGACATGCTTTCCATAAATTAAACGGTATGGAGACATCCCAATTGGTGCTAGAATTTGCCGTTCATGATGCCCAAAGTGCATCACTCGACGTTTAACGTGATCAATCCTTCGAGATGAAATTGACAGTTTTTTTTACCAAAATCCCACTTAAGCTACGGTTTGAAATTTCCACCTTGACCACTAGTTTGCTGAATATATGGGGTAAGATAACTGTGGTGTACTCAATAGTCCTCAAAAAGGCTTTCAAAAGATCTTATTTAAAAAAGTGTTTAACCTCTGTCACTTATATGAACTCGCTCTTGGAACATCCAAATTGGTAAATAGTGCCTTTTAAGAATTGACACTGATATTTGCACTTGGTTTGTGACACAAAGCTTGTGCTTCCACCCCATTTGGAACATAGGTCGACAGCTACCCTAAGATATAACTTTACCCTTTGTGAATAGTAGGAAATTGGTTCCCATAAAGTCGATCCCCCATAACCATTGAATATTTCTACCTCCAGTTCATGGTTGGGACAGAAGGCACTTTACATCTTTTCGCGACTTCATCGTTGGCCAACCGCTTTGGCACATGTCACAATGAGAGACAAATATGCGTGCATCTTGAAATACGGTAGGCCAATAAAAAAACCACTTTCCAAAACTTTGAAGCCGTTCTATTCGCCCCATGATGCCCTCCTATGGTAGTTTAGTGACAATGCATAATTGTATATCTTTGTATTTCTGTTTCCCCTACACACCTTCTAATCATACCGTCTCATTTACATATCCTAAATCAATGAATGGTTCATCCCATAAGAATTTTTAGTCATCTGCATAGAAACTTGCTCTTTCTTGTGGTATAAGTCATATCGGAGGTATTATTGTTAGAAAAGCTAGAAAATTTCAATGTCAGCATACCAAGGGTGTGGAACCATGTTGTACCAACATAAATTCTTCATCTGGAAACTTTCATTTTATAATTTGTAGCATTCTCCCATTGGTCCTTCTTGTATGTAACATCCTAGGCGTTGAGTTGCAAGTCATTTTCAATTATTAAGAGGAAGGGTGAGTTGGGTTGAACCAAACCGGTTAATGAGTAGCATGAGATGCATAAAGTGGACTTATTTGCATGAAAAGTTTAGGCTGTTTGCAGCCAAACATACAGTCAGTTGTGGGGTACTTAAGTGTGTCTTATACACTTGAGCGTGTAACCAAAGTTTAGATTAAGTTACACAGCCAAGTCATCTTCTAGGAGGGACTACCCGTTCTTATCAGCCACTTTCCCATTTTTTCAAATTCCTCCTTTTCTTAACTTCCTTCCCGTTTCCTTGGCCAAGTTTATGCACCTGTTAAGCATCTAAGTCACTTTCTAATAAAAGTAGAATTCCTTGAAGTGTGATGATTATTTTCTATTTAAAAAATAAACAGACAAAAGACAACACAAAAATGTTTCATCCCCTGTTTTCACATCATTCCAGTACTTCCACCCAACAACAAGCACATATCATCTCATTTGGCAAACACCACCACACAATTTTTCCAATGCAAAAAGAACATGGGAAATAATAAGAGATATCAGAACCGTCTTGCCACAAGCTGGGCTCTGTTTTCAACTTCTCTTTTCGCAAACTTTGAAACTTCTTTCTTCCTATAACACAAGAATTCTCATAACTCATCTCCACTACACTAAATTAAAATAGAAAATAAACATCACACTTCAAGGAATTCTACTTACTTAGAAGTGACTTAGTGCTTAACGTGCATAAAAACTTGCAAGGGAAACGGGAGGAAAGTAAGAAGAGAATATTGAAAATGGAAAGTGAGCCTTGATAAGAACGGGTAGTCTCTAAGAAGAAATGACTTGGCTGTGTAACTTAATTCTACTTGGTACCTAAGTGGGTATAAAGACATCAACTTAATACCCACTGTATGTTTTGCTGGCAAACCAAAGCCAAACTAGTTCATGCAAAATAAGTCCACTTATCCATCTCATGCTACTCCACCGCGCGTTTGGTTCAACCCAACTCCACCCTTTCCTCTTATGAAAATGACTCAACTTCAACGCACAGATGTACAAGAAACCAATGAAATCTACAAAAAAAAATCCAGATAAAATAACAACACACACAATAACCAACCCACGAAATATAAGAAAGGCAAAAGAACCCTCAAAAACTTGATTAAAGCCTTTTGTGAAGCAATACTAATTCAAATAACTGTCTCTCACATAGTCCATATGATTTTCATTAAAAACCTTTATGAGAAGTCTAATTACAATGCCTTTCCCGTCATAAAGCAGTTCTGATATTGAATAAGGCATTGTGGAGCAGTTCTAATTAATAGTTGCACTTTGCTAGTCTTTTCTATGAATAGAAACATTGTGAGAAATTCTTATCCATAATCTATTCTCACAAGTTCTTTATCTTTCCGCTGCGCTTAGAATTCTATATTTTGTTTTAAATCTTAAAATTTAATTTTAGAAAACTCCAATTCACCCCCCTCTTTGGGTTGTGCCATCATATATTACGAGACCCAACATAAGCGTGATGGGGTTTGCTTCCATCACAGAAAAGAAGGTTAATGTTGCTTGGTTAAGGGTAAAAGCATTGCACTTTGAATTAAGCCAATTGGATATTTCTCAGGCCAGTGTTTGAGGGGCATTTTATGTTACTCAGGTTAGGCTTTGAGGGGGTTTTGGTGTACTCAGGTCAGGACTTTGAGGTTTTTGGTAATTGTATATCATAGAAAAGTATGAGGCTTCTGGGTTTACTTAGATCAGACTTTGGGTTATTGGCAAACTAGTATTGCTCAAGTCAGGTTTCCAAGGCTTGGGTATTAGGGCGGAATTGCCCCCAAGTGAGGTTGCTTGGGTTCAAGTTCAAAGCTTGTTGAAGGTGTTTTGGAAGTGTCTTGTCAGGGTTTAAGGCTTTTGAGGTACTTAAGTCAAGATTAAGGTTGTGGTGGGATCTGTGTTTGAGGCCTTTAAGTATAATGGTGTTGTCATGTCACTGTTTAAGTATGATATGTGTTTAGGCAATGCTCAAATCGATTAATTGAGTAGATTGGGCATGCCCCAGTTTAGGTGTTAGGTTCAGATTTAAAGGCTTCTTGATAAACTCAAGTCAAGTTTTTAAGGGATTTTTTGTGCTCAGGTCAATTTTGAGACTTGATCGAGACTTTGCCCCCAATTGGTGACTTAGGTCAGATTAAGCTTTTTGATAGTTAGGTCAGTTTGAAGCTTTTTGTAGCTCAAAGTTAGTTTTGGAGGCTTTGGGTAGCTCAAGTCGATTTTGAGGCTTTAGATCAAAGGCTTTGCCCCCAATTTAGGTTGCTATAGGTAAGCATTTTAAGGCGTTTTTGATAGCTCAGGTTAGTTGAGGCTTTTGGTTGCTCCCAAGTTCAGTTTGAGACCTTTGGTAACTTAGGTCCGATTTTTGAGGCCTTTTGGGAATTTAGAGGTGCTCAGGGTTTGTGTTTGGGGCTTTTGGATAGTGGAAAAGTAATGCGCGATAGTTAAGGTTTGAGGCTTGATCGGAGCATTGCCCCCGATTGGTAGTGCTCAGCAGTGCTTGAGGCTTTTGGGTATGTGTTTCAGTCTGGTACAACCCCTCCGGGTAGGGATTTTTTCTTAGTTGCCACTGGTTGGGTGCTAGGTTGACCAGTTGGAATTTCGGTGTTTTTAGGTTTACCACTGGTTAGTGTTTAGGTTCTGCCATTAGATTGGTGATTATTAGGTTGGACCATTAAGTTGGTGTTTAGGTTTACAAAAATACTGGTTTGGTGGTTTGGGTTTGACACACCTAGATGGTATTGGGTGGAACCACTAGATGTATTTAGTTGGACCACTGGATGGTGTTTAGGTTTTACTACTTGAATTGGGTTTTTGGTTTGGACCACTTGGTTAGGTGTTTAGGTTTACCAGTGATGGTGTTTAAGAATTTTTTTACTTTTTTTTTTTTTTACTGGATTGGTGTTAGTTTACCACTGGTTGGGTTTGGGTCCATTGGATGGTGCTTGGGTTTGGACCATTGGATGGTGCTTGAGTTGACCACTAGTTAGTGTTTAGGTTTCACTACTAGATTGGTTTAGGTTGACTACTGGATTGGTGTTTAGTTGATACTTGGTTGTGTGTTTGGTTTGACACCGGATGGTATTTGAGTTGACCACTGGACTTGGGTGTTTAAGTTTTACCACTGCGTTGGTGTTTAAGTTTGAAAGATTGCTCTGGTCATAAGCATGAAAATGCTTGAAGCCATGGCGGGGGGGGATGTTATGCAAAAATTGGTTCATGAAATGTTATGGTGGCATATAATCCCTAGGTCGGTGGTCATTAAATGCTTTTGGTGCGAGATGTTCCAACTAGAGTTGGAATAGAACCTCATCATTTGACCCATGTCATATCAAATGGAACGATCGGTACACCCCCACCAAAACCGCTTTTAATCCCCTACCAATAAGGGCGGAGGTGCGCACACGATTCGGTGAGCAGCTTTTCTCAACATGGGGTACCTTATAAGGGCAAGATGTGCCCCTAATGATAATAGCACACTCGATTATTGCTTAATCTCTAATGATGGGAAAAGGATCTCAAATGACTGCATTTGAATGTATGCAAAGGTGATTCTCAATTAAGACTCCAAACCCGGAGATTCGAAAGCCTACTCAGTATAGTCCTCTTAATATAGTTTTTAGGTTTGAAATTAAATGTTTAAGGTCTCCAATGGAGTCGCAACTGTCAGGCCCCTTTTCCAGCGCCATGGGAAAGATCAACAGGCAAGAGGTCGATCCAGACGGCCCATTGGTTGCTGGTTCGTCAGTCGGGAAACTGGGAGGAAACTCCTATACAGTTCCTTTTGTTGATCGGAATTATGGCTCAGTTTAGTGCTTAAGTTGATGTCCCGATAGCTCTTGCAGCACTTTGGACAGGTGTGTGATTGATATAGTTGCCACCTTAATTTGTTTTTGTTTCGGGGAAAAGAATTAAGGCAAAAAACCCCGTTGGTTAGGACCCATTTCAGTTTCTGCCTTTAAGATTCAATGCACTTAGCCTCGAATCCATTAGGTTTCGTGGCACTAGGGTTTTCAGCTTTCTTTTGAAATGAAATCCCCGATGGTTTGGGGTCTAACTAAAGAAATTCCAAAATTGAGCGTTTTTGCAATGAATCGTCAGTTTATCAAATCGTATGAGTATACTTATATAGACAAAAGCATTAAAAGCATAATAATTGAAAAGTGATGTAATTCAGAGTGAGAAGCCCTAACTCTTAGCCTCATTTATCGAGGATTTCTAGGTTGTGCAACACATTCCCCTAGCCGACAGTCAGTTTGGTCGGGGGCTTGCTAGCCTAGCCTTGAAATCCGTAGGCATGCCTTCGTACCTCGTTTGTATGAGGATCAAGGCGCACGAAGTTCTTTACCATCGATTTAGGATTGGGTATGATTTTTGAAGTGATGCCACTCGGGGAGTGGCTTAAGGGGTTTGCTTGAAAACTAGTTTTATAGTTTTTATTGGACGCACCGAGCGTTAAATGCATGCAAAGTGTTAGACGGACCAGGTTTGACAGTTGGCAAGGTGGCTTGACATACTGGACTTAATTTGAAAAAGTTTTGAGTTTGAGTGATTATACCCTGTGCTTTATCACACGACAAAATCGGAGCTCTAGGATTGTAAAATTGGACCAAAGGGAGGTCGAGTCTTCCTCCAAGTGAAGCATAGTAGGGCAAGAGGACCCGAAATATAGTCTTATTACTATCCTAATGTTAATTAACAGATTATTGATTATTTCTTAAATTAATTAATTAAAACTAATAACTTTGGTTAAGGAAGGACCAAAGCTGTAAGTTGAAACAGTCCGAAAGGATTCGAACTTTTGAGTACTAAGTCAGGCTTAAATCAACTAAGAAGAAGAGCAAGTCCGGACTATATGCCTAGAAGTTCAAAAGGAGAGAATGAGAGTCGTTGATGCATTGAAAAGTGCTTGATCAGCATAAGAGGTGCTTTGAAATGGGGGGGGGGGGGGGAAAGTGCATATTTATAGGCCAAGGGTGCCTGAGCTAAGAGGCACGGCTCGAGGTACCAATGTACCCTTTAAGTTACGTGATTAGGGCCTTCGGATGTGTTGCCTTTCGGGTACTGGGAAAAAGGGAGGTGATCCAATGCTTGACGGACGGGGCCTATTCGACGTTTATCGCGGGCAAATACTACCCTGCCTCTCCCCTTTGATATTTAGGGAATTTTTAGGCTTTCAAGGGTCTGTTCAAGGTCCGAACGAGCTGATTCTTGCATCGTTGGGAACCGTAGGCAAAAAATTTTCCTAGAGCCTAGTTGTAGAATCTGAATCAAACACCTCATTGACAAAGAGTTTTTTCTAAGATAATAACAAGTTTTTAGCCTTTTCACTCTTAGCAAATCTCTTTCAAGGTTCTCAAAGTGAAAAAGCCTTAGTTGTATCCACCTGAACGGACATAGTTGCCTCCTAAAAGCTTCTGGAATGTCACGCTGATGACCATAAGACTTTTATGCAATCTGACTTCCCCAATTTTTCATCTCCCTTTTTTCATTAGAGGTACTCATGTCAGTAAAGACTAGTAGGGCTTAGGAACCTTTAAGGCATATATCTAGGTCCAATGACTCCAAGAGTAATTAACACACTCTCTTGCCATGTCTAAAATTTCGTGCCATTTATAAACATAGGATGGAAGTTTGATATTAAGCAGTGATATTTAGCTGTTATGAGCCAAAAACTGAATGCATTGACAAAACAACAAAATAAATAAACTCACATAAGCACCTAAGAATATATATTGCAAACCCTATTTCAAAAATATCGAGTACTCCATTAATGGTTTAATCCTTGGCAAAAATATTTAATTTGTAAGTGATATTTTTCTTGGGGAAATGTAGTAATCAACCACTTGACAATTAAAGTAATATCGTCAAAATAATAAATCTTCGCCTCTCGACTGAAATTCGTATAATTCACATATAAAGCAAAAGAACTATCTCACGTCTCATTACCACAAGTTGCATTTTGCAATCATGCTAAATATAGATTTCCTTTGGGCTAATCTAATATTAACATAAAATTAACATACACTCAATATTTATACATTTTAAATAAATTAATTTAATTTTACAGAGATCCACATTTAGCAACCATATTCAAATATAATAATTCATTCTTAATTGTTATAATATATATATATAATATAAATATATATACCAATATTCAAATTCAAATTCCAAACCAAAAGTCTCAAATTAATTGTTGTATATTTGAAATACAACTTATTGCCTCTTTATATATAATAATTTATTATAATTATTTCTTAAAGAACAAGACAAGTTAAATTGCTTTAGTCAATATCCAAATCTAAAACAAACAAAAAGAGGCCAAAGCCTGTAGTGCTGTAATATAGCATACACTAAATTCAAATTACTATGAGCATATAC
This sequence comes from Jatropha curcas, assembly GCF_014843425.1. The sequence continues at coordinate 1,023,458 of NW_023590966.1, forward strand.
ACTACGAATGCAAAGTTTTAAAACAGAAAATAAGAGGCTGTAAATCATTTATTGGTAATTGCATAAAAGGACAAAAATATCTTTTATTGGCATAAATACAATAAAACGTATACTTCATTATGTGAATAAACACACCTTAATTTCTTTTATTTTCGAATACTTTGAATTTTGAATAAAATCAAAAAATCTGATATTTTCGACTGCTCCTGGACTACAAATACTGTTTAATTCTAACTTCGAGCCCCAATTTACAGGAGCTTGGGCTTCAAGCCCCCAAATCATTTATATATTAATATTTGTCGAGTGGAGAACCTTTAGGAATTATTAAAAGTAAACCTATGGGACCATTAATTATTAATCTTATTAAAAATGTATATGTATATTGTGTGTGTTATTACTTATATAAATTATATTGCTTCTAAAAATCTATTATTAATCTTATTATTCTTATTATTATTTAGTTAAATTGGGGAACATGTTTCTAGAACCTAAGCCTAAAAGAATCAAAAATAAATCAAATCGGATTAGAAAACCTGCAAATCGAGCCAAAAATCGAAGCCAAATCATTGAATCAGGACCAAACCGGTCCAAATCGAACCGGATGATCTTAGAAACGACCTACTTTTCTTATCTTTCTTTTTTTCCTCTCCTTTCTTCTTCCATCCCAGACATCGAAAACACACTTACCCCTCGCCCTGCTCCTCCTCTCATTTTTCTGACGACCAGAGACCCGTACGCCGCGCCTCCTCGCCTTCGACTTCGTCGCCGGCCAGGTACCCGGCCTTCCTTCCCTTCTCTCTGTTTTTCGTATATCTGTGTTTGAGCGCAAAAGTCACAGCGAAGCTGGGAACTTTCAGCCCAGATCGGCAGAGTCGCATGTTTCCGTCCTTCGCTCCGAGCAAACTCCGGACGACTATCTCCGACGAGGGTAAAGCTGATTTTGTCCTCCTCACTTCTCTCCTTTTAGAAATTATTTTTGTATTAGATGTAAGGCTCGGGATTTTAATTAAGGAATTTGATACAAAATGGGTATTTTAAGGGATTTAAGAATAAAAAAAATTGGGTGGATTTCGTTAAGTGTGACATAATTTGTTAGTGTAATTGGCTATAGAACTCGTTAGTTTATATGTGGAAAATTTAGCTACTGACTTTTTTGCTTATGGCGTAAGAGTTGCAAGATTTCGAGGAACCATGGTACCTCCGGCCACCGTATTGATGGCAGCGACAGCGGTGGTTCGGTGACCGGAGTCCCAAGAGGCAGAACATTTATTTTTTCGTGTAGAGTATGAATCATATATATAATTAGTTTTACTATCTGACATCAATTGATATTGATCTGTAGATTGACGTATATTTAGAGACTAGGCTTCAGGCTGAAAAATCAAGGAAGTCGATAAACAAGAACTATACGATCTTAGAAAGGTTTAATTAGCTAGTTAGCAAAGTATTTAAATTTGGTTAGCATTCAAAATACGTTATATGGATGCATTTTATAATAATTAGGATGTTTTAGTTTCTATGAAGTTAATATTAGTAAGGGTTAATATTATTAAGTAATATGTATTTGAATGTTAATTAAAGATTATTAGTGTATTTTGTTTTATATATGATATTGTTAATTGGATGATATGAGATGATAAATGAGTTTTGCTTAGAAATATAAATTATGGTAAGTTTGGGTAAAGTATGACTGTTGTTCTTATAAGCCAGCAGCTAAGGTGAAGCAAGAGCTCTATGTATATAAGTTTTAACATATAATTGAATGGTTTGGATTGTAGACGCTTTGCCGATAAGTAGATTATATTTCTTTATGCCAAGACAAAAGGAAATTTATAAAGCGCCTATGTTTTAAGAGTGAATCAAAGTTACTTAGTTAGATATATATATTGAATCTTTATTTAGGTTAGCATTGATTTTCTTAGTGGCTTAGTTTTAGAATTTTAAACCAAATGTATAAATATATGTGGTTTTATACCTTTAGCAAGGAATGATGAAGTAAAGGCTCGGAAACGAGGAGTTTATAATGAATAGAGGCTAAGCAACTATCCAACGAGAATAGTTGCATAACTTAATCGATGCAAATTTTTTAATTTATAAAGTGTACATTTATTTGAGTAATTAGTTAGAGGACTACCAATATCATTGGATATGTTGGAGTTAATTATAATTTGGGTAAAATTTAATTTGGTGAAACGTTGACATGCTTGTACTTGAAAGGAGGATGGGAACTTAAATTGTTGATTACCCGACAGGATGGCTGTGTGCATTGAATTGATTAAATATATATAATATTGTTGAATATTTGAGTCAGGTAGATAGTCCAAGTTTTTTAGGAGAGGTGCTGCCAGAAATTTTTCGATAGAACTTAGACCTATTTTAATTAACATATAATTAATAAGTTTATTTAGATTTTATTCTATAACCTTAATACATAGTAAATAAGTGCTGCTAATTATTTTTAACTATCATCAATTATTTACTTAATTATTCAATTACTTATTTATTTTCAATTATTATTGTTTATTATTATTATTAATTTATTTATTCTATCATTGTTGTTTATTTGTTAATTGATTAATTTATTTATTTGCATTTGGAGTATGAAATGTCCTAATTTGTGCATTGTATGACCGGATGTTTCAGACTGTTCAACGCTGCTATGTCTGCATTTTTAATTGGCAATGCTTGATTAGTTTGTGATGTGAACAATGCTTTGCCAATGTTGTTGTGTGGGATTGGGAAATGAAGTGGGTCACCATGTTTGTGAGGACGGTCCCGATTGTGAGGACGGTCGATAAATATGGATCCTGATGAACTGATGAAATTGGACCGTCGGCCGGAAAAATGGGAGATCGGCGCCCCCGTGTGCACCTGATGAACTGATGAAATGATGTTGCTGATATGGAAAAGAAAAGAGAGAATGTAAAATAAAATATTGAGAGGACTGGTCAAGTGAGGATTAGACCAGTCGGCCAGATATGGGGGATTGGCTCTCCGGGTGCACATGTTTGAGAGGATGGGCTGTTTGAGAGGACGGCTCATCGAGGGATTCGGTGACGCCACTGACCAATTTCCACGTGATATGATTATATGATTATATTGAAGGTGATATTGTTTGTGAGTGCCGGTGACATGCCATTTTGTGTGACTGGCTGCGTGAGCATATACTAGTCGGATGACTAGATTGATATATATATATATATTTATACATTTGTGTGAATGTATGTGTTGTGCAATAATGTTACTCCTTAGAAAGCTCACATATCTTGTTTAATTTTCCAGGACGAAAGTTTCTCTTTAATTCGACTAAGCTATGTTCCTTCGTCGCAGAGTTAGAAAGAAATTTTTACTAGACCAATAAATATTTTGCTATGTATCTAGATGTATAAAAATCTATGTATGTTAGTTAGTGACTCCGCAGTTGTAGAAACTGTATACAATTAGTCGTGTATTAACATAAACAATATAATTATATTGAGCCGGTAAAGTTTTAGTGTTTCAGGCTTACTACGTGTGGATGTATATTAATTGGGCCAGAACTGGGTGAAATGTTTGTAACTGATAAATTTGGGCTGATAAATTTGGGCCGAGATTTAATAGAATTTGAGGTTTATTTTCCTATAAATATGGACTGAATGTTCAAAATTATATTGAGATAGTAAATTTTAGTGTTTCAGGCTTACTACGGACCTCGAGGGCCTTAAGCTTACCTGGGCCCTAGTGCCAGTCCGGCCCATGGAATCGGGTCGTGACAAAGTTGGTATCAGAGCTTAGATTAAGGTTCTTGTGGAGAATAGGAAATTTCTTTATATTGGGATCGGTCGTAACCAACACAAGGAAAGAAACTTTGTGATTTTCCTTCCTAGGGATGGTATGGTGGAGCCACTTAGACCAATGAGGTGGAAAAACCTACACCTATTATAAAAATAAAAAAAAACATCAAATCAAATAAACTATAGAAGAATTAATATGAGTGATTAAAGTGAAAGTAGTGGACAATAGGATGAAACCGCAATACCTATAAGGGCTAGAGTTGGTATCAACCCTTAGGATAGGGAATAGAGTAATACCTGGATGGTAGTGGATTGGCCTGATCACCCAGTACACTACCTTTCATGTGACCTCTATTCCTATCGGTAAGTAGGAGTGTGTAGAGTATAAGAGGATTTTCATTGGTGGGGCAGATTTATAAACATAGGAAGTAATCTTAAGGTAACTAAGAATATCTGATCAAATATTCAGCTCAGCTACTGAATTTCTTTAGAATTTATTCAAAAGATAGATATTTAAATTTAAAACCCCATTTTGATTTTGAATTTAAATTAATTTGATTTGAAAATTATGTTATGACAATAATCTGGAAATTGATTAATTAATTGTAAAATTATTTTCGTAAGTTGGTCTTATTTATATCAGCGGGGCGCAGTTTTAGGTGAAATAACAAGGTGAGTTTGATCATGAGTGTGGTTAGATACTTAAAAAGAATGTTTTGAGAGGATAAAAGGTAAATGAGAAATGGTGAATGTTAATTAATAAGTAAGTAGAACAATTAGTAGTTTGAATTATAAGGACACAAACGTTGGAAAAGTTTGAGGGGACAACTTTAGTTGAGAAGCTAGGTTGCAAAATAAATGGAAGGAATAACATTAGGAATGGACTTGAATGGTTTAAGGGTATAGAAATGATATATATAACAAAGTGTAATATATGTTAGGAGCAAATGGTAGACAAATCAGAGTAATTTATAAATATCTTACTCGATTGAATAAGAGAATATTGATTGATCAAGGACAAATGAGATGGGTAAGTTAAATATAAAGTTGACTCAAGTTAGTGATAGGTAGACATATGGCTAATTAAAACTTTTAATTAAATGTTAACTTTTAATTAAATGTTAAGACTATAGTTTAGAAAATTCTAGTCCATGATATGGACAGAAAAGTGAGAAGTTATTAGTATATATGCATTAGGCGATAAGAAGCTAATGAGATTGATTTGATGTGATATTTGGGTGTTAAGATAGCATTAGGTCAGGACTTAAGAAATTCTTATAGAAGACATTAGTATTGATGTGTATTAGATGAAAGCGTATATTTAGAGTAAGTAATAAGTTTTAGATTGAAATGTTGGTGATTAGATAGTGACTCCGCAGTTGTAGAATTTGTGTACAATTAGTCGTGTATTAACATAAACGATATAATTATGTGAGCCCATATTAAAAGTGTGATGTATTGTCAATTGGGCCAGAATTGTGGAATGTTGTAACTGATAAATTTGGGCCGAGATTTAATAGAATCTTGAGGTTTATTTGCCTATAAATATGGGCTGAATGTTCAAAATTATATTGAGATAGTAAATTTTAGTGTTTCGTTTCAAAATTTATATTGGAGATAGTAAATTTTAGTAAATTTTAGTGTTTCAGGCTTACTACGGACCTCGGGGGCCTTAAGCTTACCTGGGCCCTAGTGCCGGTCCGGCCCATGGAATCAGGTCGTGACAATATGCCCACCCAAAAGTGATTAACACAGTGCATATACTTCGGAAACAACAAAAGTGCACAACTGACTTGGCTTAGAATAGATTGTAAAAGTCATTATACTGTAACAAACAAAGCCACGCAAGACATACGATTCCGCAAGGAACAGTTAAAAAAAACGATTTCTGTTCCTTTTTATTTTATAATTATTTTAAATAATAACCTTATGATTTAAAACTCAATGGATCATCATGAAGGGGGTGTTGATACCATCTCTTTGCTCAAATCTAGATTAGCTTATAGCCAAAGTGTTAGCCGCCTTTGTTGAAAACAAAAGAAAAAAAAATAGTTTAGCTCAATCCCAAATCAGGGAGATGAGCTTTCGAGGGTGTTTGAATTGGCTATAAAAGGAAGTCAATGTTTAGGTTTCAAAACACACCAAAATCACTTGAATGTGTTTTATATTAGGGATTTAGAGCAAGTCTCTTGGAGTCCCTTGGAGTATAAAATATTTGGGGTGTTTTAAGGGTGTCTATTTGGGGTGTTTTAAGGAGTGTCAGTTAGAAAAAATAAATTTTTTGTTATTGTGGTTGTAACAATTTGCCAACATAGTGAATATTTTCTTGATTGTCGTTTGGCAACGGCCCGTGGTTTTTCTCCATTGGCGGAGTTTTTCCACGTTAAATTATCGTGTTTCTCTTTAATTTCTCAGTCATTATTTTAATTTTCTCATTATTCCTGCTTGGAAGCCGATCCGAAGGGGCGAAAAATAAGAAGATTTTCCACCCAGTGTATCAGAGCCTAGTTGTTAGTGGAGCTTTTAGTGGTTAACATAATTTCCTTGTAATTTAAATTATTAAGTATGCACTGTGGTCTGACTTAGTCCTGATCTTCCCACATTAGAAATACTGTCTCGTTATGAAAATCTATCTCTTTTAAGCGGCTGGAGTTTGGATCTTGAAGCGGGGTGAGCTTTTGCTTTGAGTGCTTCGGTAACAGTGTGAAGGTCCCTGACGATAATTATTGAAGTTATTCTGGTACGAAAAGTTCTGATAATATACCGTGCACGTAACTTTTGTCTAGAAGCGGATTTTAAGTGGGACCATTTGTCGCTCCCTCCGCCCAACTGGGGAAATATTCGTGGAATGGGTACATACTGTCTACGAGATCCATTGTGGTCTTTCTGCTGTATGCCGAATCGGTTTACTCACTAATTATTGGCTTCATGTTTATAGAGCACAAAGTAAGCAATGTCGGCTATGAGATGTGGATAGATGTGAGATTGAGAAATTTGACGGGAGAATGAATTTTGCACTGTGGCAAGTGCAAGTCAAAGACGTGTTGATTCAGTCTGGACTGCATAAGGTTTTGTAGGGTAAACCAGTTAGCGGAAAGAATTCAGGAAAAGACAGTGGCAGTAGAGACTCAGAAAAATCCAAGATTAGCGATCAAGAATGGGAGGAGCTGGATATCAAAGCGGCAAGTCAAATTCGCATGTGTCTAACAAAAAATGTTCTTGCTAATGTGCTTGGATTGTCCACGACAAAAGAGTTGAGGGAGAAACTGGAAGAATTGTACCAAGGAAAAAATATATCCAACAGGTTATATTTGAAGGAGCAATTTCATATGTTGAAAATGGCAGAAGGTAAAAAGCTGTCAGATCACCTAAGTGTTCTTAACAGCATCGTCTCTGAATTAGAAACTCTTGGAGTGCAAACCGAAGATGAAGATAAAGCTTTTCGACTCATCCTGTCACTTCCTTCGACATATGAGCACATGAAACCTGTTCTGAAATATGGTAATAAGGAAGTGGTGTATGCGGATGTGGTGAGTAAGGTGAGTAAGCCTCCTTACTGAGGAGAAGAAGACTGAATGAAATGAAAAAATAAATCAATATGAGAGATTCCAGCTTTATTTGTCAGTACCAAGAAAAAAGGATAAAAGCTCCGGAAAAGGAAAGGTTGTCTGCTGGGTTTTTATGGTCAAACTGGACAGCGTGAGGAAGGATTGCCCGAACGGTGGAGCTGATTCGGCTAGAAGCTCTAAATCGTTGTTTTGCTGGCCATGAGATCTCCCTGTGGCGAAGGAGATGATGTGATCTCTCTAATAATTGAGAGATGTGTGTCCTTATGGCCATGATTGCTACCCATTGAAATGCCAATGGAAAAAGAGGACGGTTATTGGTAGCTGGTCCCATAGAAAGTGCGCATGGAGCCATTGTTGACAGTTTGGATGCAAAAGTGTGTTGGTGAAAAAAAATAATGTCGATTCGGCTATCGCACTCTCTGGAAAAGTTCAACTAGGCACGGGTTGCGCCATATAACTATTAAGGCAGGATCCGACTGGCCGATGGAAAAATTCTTGGAGTCGGTAAAGTGGATGTCCAAGTGGGATATCTACTTTATTAGTGGAGTATGATAATTGTCTTGCGATAAGAATTACTGGTTTTGTCGGTAGCAGACCAAATGTTGTTGTTTTTTTTTTTTTCAAAGGTGGAGATTGGGTTAGCCGCCTTTGGGTTGAAAACAAAGAAAAAAAAATAGTAAAGCTCAATCCCACAGTCCGGGAGATGAGTTTTTTGAGGTGTTTCGAATTGCTATAAAAGGGAAGCCACATGTTTTAGGTTTCTAAACAACCAAAAACACACCAAAATCACTTGAATGTGTTTTTATATTAGGGATGTTAAGAAGCAAGTCTCTGGAGTAAATAAAAGAATATTTGGGGTGTTTTGAGGGGTGTCCGGGTAGAACAAATATTTTTTGTAATTGTGGTTGTAACAATTTGCTGCATAGCGAATATTTTTCTTGATTGTCGTTTGGCAACGGGCCGTGGTTTTTCTCCACTTGGGGCCGTGGTTTTTCTCCACTTGGGGAGTTTTCCACGTTAAATTATCGTGTTCTCTTTAATTTCTCAATCATTATTTTATTTTCTCATTTGATCCTGCTTGAAGCCGATCCGAAGGGCGGAAAAATAACGATTTTCCCAACACAAAGTTCATCATGTCAATTCATCAAGTAATCATATTAGTTGCGAAAGCGTACCTGGATTAGATTCATGAGATTGATGAAGTCTCTGTGTCTTGCAGTTATTGATCTTCCAAATCGATACGCACGAGAAGAGAAAAATCCCTATATTTTCTAATGATGGAACATCAGAAAAGTAACCGTACTTATAAGTTGGAGACCACAACCCTAATATATCTGCAGATAAAATTTCTTTATTTCTAATTTGGCCCATCATAAATTAGAAATTATATTTAGAGCATCAACTCATGTAAACTCATACTTTATAACATAATTTAGGGCATATTAATTTTTAACCAAATTAGATCATCTTTAATTAGGACCCAACCCTTTTATAATAAATATAATCATACAATTAATATCAACTTCAATAATATATATGTCCATAATTCCTAACATAATACTAATCATATTCTAATTATCATATCAACTTATTATTTTTATTATATTAATACTATAAATTTAATCCAATTCTAATTAAAAATTGTCCTTTAATACCATTTTGATTAGGAATTTGTCCTATTATACCACTATATATAAGTTTGTTTTAATTGTTTTTGGCTCTCAAGATTTATTGCTTTTTATTATTAAAAACTTGTTGGTTTGAATATCAAGAATTAAGCTTAATATACACTTATACCCTGAACTTTAGAGTTTGTTGTACTTATACTGTAATTTGAACTTTATGACAACTACATCCTAAAATGAAAAGTTGAGCGTATTTACACTCCACAATTATTGAGAGTTGATTTGTAATAAAAAAATATATTTTTATGGGACCCATAATTGAGTTTAGGTTAATTTAACTAGAACTTAAACCCAAACTTGAAATATTATTGTTGAAGAGGAAAAAAAAAACTAATTTAAAATAGCTCTCATTTATCAATTGAGTGCATCATTGGTTATTGCAAAATTTTGCTTTCATAAAAAGCAGTTAATTCGTAAAAAGCATTTCGAGTTCAGACAGTGGCTTCAAAATTGGTATGTTGATTTTTTTTCATTTTTATTCATTTATGTTTATGTATGGTGATAGACACGTGTGATATTGTGTATTAATTTATATATTTATTTGTGTGAGAAGGATAGTTGAAAATAAATTTTGAAAAAACAAAAATTTTAATAATTTGATAATCTAGGATTTGATGAATTTAGAATAATTTACGCATCTTTACAATTTATGTTATAACTAACATCAGCCCATGTACTCCATCATCTTTAGAATATACGTATATTAATATTATTTAAACTGAAAAATCCATTTAATTAATTTTACTTTATAATTTGAACCAATGAGCAACATTGAAAGGTAATGATGTTAATGATGATATTTTTTATTATTCGTAAAAAGAAAATGGATTTTCCATTAGGTCCATGAATATGTATTTTTTATTGCAAATCAACCCTTAATTTAATTTTAGGGTGTAAACACATTGGTGTGTGGTTGTCGTAAAGTTCAAATTAGGGTGCAAGTGCAACAAACTCCAAAGTTTGGGGTACAAGTGCATATTAAGCCTAAAAATGATTACATCAAATTTTTACTAGTTTGAAATTATTAAGTTTGCAATTATGTTTTTTTCTTACAGTAAGTATAATCTTAACTCTTTCTATTTACAAAATAATAGAATAGTTTTTATAGTTTTTATAATTTAAATTTATAGTTTAACTGTAATTGTTCACTAACAACATCTTATATTTATTTTATATAAAAGCTAAGTTGTCCCGGTTTTCCATCTTATAATCTTCGACCCCGTTGCCATACTTGATGAGGGACCTTCAACGAGTTAAATAATAATAATAATAATAATAATAATAATAATTGAAAAATATATTATTGATGAATTTAATTTTATTGGTTGAAATTTTATTTTGATTGGTTATGTTAATTTTCTATTTGAATCTAAGTTCTATTGGGAAGTTTAATCTAATTCTATTCTAATTATGATACCAATTTATTATTTTTATTATATTAATATTATAAATTTAGTCCGACTCTAATAAGGAATTTGTTCTTTAGTACCATTCCAATTAGGACCTTATCACATCATACCACTATATATGTTTAGTTTTAATTGCTTTTGACTATTAAGAATTTATTGCTTTTGTCTATCAAAAATTATTATATTAAGTTTTTGCTAATTTAAAATTATTTTTTTAATCATGTCTTCTTTTTATGGTAAATATAATCTTAACTCTCTCTTTACAAATTAATAAAATAATCTTTATTTATATTTCTTATAATTTAGTAATCCATTCAACATTTTTGTTTGCGTTTAAATTTATAGATTTATAGATTAAATTTATAAATTCGTTTACTGTCTGGGAGGTTTCTGAAGTGTTTTGCTTTTGCATAATATTTATAACGTGCTAGCTAATGTTTTTTTTTTAAAGAGTCATGCTAGCTAATGTTAATTAATAGAATAGAACAAATACAAGCTAATATTATATAATAACTAGTTAATATTATAACATTATTAATAGAATTATTAGCTAATATTAAAGTATAATATTAATAATAAATATTAGTTAAAGTAGAACGTTAGTTTTAATATTTAGCAAATCTTACCTTATAGTATTAATATAAGGTAGGTATTATCTAGATATTTAATATTAATTCTAATAATGTATTAATTATTAATAATTACTAAAAAGGAAAACCAATGCTGAGAAGCCCCTCCTTTAACACGGGGACGGAAAAAATAAAAAAAGGAGTTTAGATTTTTTTTTTTTTAATAAAACAAACCTAAAAAAATATGAAAAGAAAAGTGTTTGCAAGAAAAATAAAATTGAATAAACATTAAGAAAAGTAATTTTAGAAATAATTTGAATTCGATTAACAATTTTAATATTAAAAATAAGAATAAATATTTTAACTAAAGTTGGAGCACTGAAATTAAAAATAAATTAAATACAAATATCAAGAAGCTGATGTTATGTTAAAAGATACATTACTTAAAAGAAAAAATATTAATAAAATACATAAAAATAACTTCTTATTAAACAACAGTATAAACAACGTGCATATAAACAACGTGCAGTGCACGGTTTAAAAAATTAATTTATATAAGTGAGAATAAAGTGGGGAACATTAAAGTTGCCGAAAGTGCTTTTGCTAAATTTATGAATTGACAATTTAAAGCTTTAATTTTATTGGTTGAAAAAAATAAAAATAATGTAATTTAATTGGTTGAAATAAAGGAATCCTTCTTTAATTGAATTTAATAGACTAATAAATGAAATTAAATATCTCCTTTCAATAAACTGTCAATTTATTTTAACAAAGATAAATTGTATTTTATTTTGATTGGCTAAAGAAAATAAAAAATTATTATTTTTAATTTGATGAATGTATTTGTTTCCTATTTAAATCCCAAAATCTATTCTATTAAAAAATAAATTTTATAAAAAATTATTATGAATTTGAATATTTTCTTTGAATATGATAATATTGTACTAAATATTATTAAGAGTACACATTAGTTTTTATAATCCCAATTTATGATGGTACATCAAAAACTTTTAGTATCGTACAATTTAAGAGGATATTAAGAAAATTGAAATATTTAATTACATAAACTTTTTTTCTAAATGAGAAATTAATATTTTTTTAATTTCTACAAATTAATAAAGATTCAATTTCTAAATATTCTTATTATATCAGTTAAAAGATTTTCAATTTATATTTAAAATAAATATGTAATTAACACAAAAATTTTCATTTAATGTTTAAATAAATGTAAAGTTTATCTTAAATTTTGACAAAGGTAAAAAATATACTAAATCAAATACAACTTAAATGATAAATAGTGATATTATATATTATAGATATTAATAAAGTTATACGCTTTATATTTTTCTTTGATTTTGTCAAACAAATTGTAATTATTTTTGTTGTATTTTTTTATATTTCTGTATTTGTGAAACTATGAATTAAGGTAACAAAATCTAAGATAATTTTTAATGTGCTAATCATCATTATTTGTGCTTATAATTTTGTAAAAATATATTGATTTAATTATTCTTACTAATAAATTGTATTTTTTTTATCTTTTAAAGTGTGAATTATTATAATTTATGCTTATAATTTTCTTTTATTTGATTAATTTTTCTACTTTTTGTAATATATTATACAAAAAAAAATAATCATGGGTATGTTACAACGAGTACACATGTCAGAATCGCTATTTTTCACTTAAAAAAAATAGAACGGGCTTGATTGATTTTATTTAAAAAAATTGATTTTCGTTATTAGACCCATTCATTGATCCTTCGATTAAAAGTCTCTTACTTTGATAAAAGTTTTATTTTAAAGTCGCCACCCTCTTTAAGGGAAACTCTCGAATTAATTAATTCTTTGGAATCAATTAACTCGGTTTTAAACCAGAGACTGTGTAAGGGAGTTAGGTATAGTATCGAAAAGGTGTTAGGCACCCGAACCGCCCGGTTAAACCGTCCTCCTTGTTGACCATTAATTCACAATGATTAATAATAGGATTAACTCGAATTAAGGTGTAAAACAAGCTTTAATACAATTTTAGAAAACATGTCAAACATACTTATTATTTCATGCATAGAACATAAATTAAATCACCAAAAGAAAAGGAGCGAGGAGAAAAGAGTACATCTCATCTCCCTATTATAAAATCTACCCTTAACCTCCAAATTTCCCCGATCATTATAATAAGCTATAATAGGACTATTATGGTCCTTTACATTGAGCTCATAATAAATGAAAAACATTAGAGAATCACTCATAAATACTAAACACAAAAGTATTAAACATTCACAGAATCACAAAGCATACATTCATTCAATCAATGGAGATATGGTGCATGTTATGTTCGTAAGTAAAAAATTAATGGCTTAGCACACTGAGATAGAAATCTAACTCAGTTTTTGCTTCTCTACCCCCCACAATCTAAAATTTTTTGCTTTTTGTAGTATTGCTTCAGAAAAGATTTTGGCTTTGCACTTATCATATCAAGATTAATGCTACATGTACTTACTTGAGATCTACCGTTGTCACTGGACTAATCATGCTCAGGCTGGTACATATTTTTATACTCATTGAATAATTCTTTAATAAAGTTTTTCACTTGTATGAATAAACTTTCACCATGTTCTTTGCCATACATCTTCTCAAATGCATACTCTATCATGCTCAGCTCCTGTGGCATATCTTTTTATAAGCTCACCCTGAGTGTAAATTCTTGCTTAATATAATATCCTTGTATGAATAAACTTTTCACCAGTGTTCTTTGCCATACAGTCTTCTCAAATTTGCATAACTCTATGTAATCTCAAACTTATTCAACGTAGCAGAGTCACACGCCACAATTGATTATTGTAGACTCAAAGTAATTCTACTTTTGCGATAGTTTATATCACTGATCCTAATATCTGTAATCAAATTTGGTCATCCCTCATTTTATTTCCTACTCAATTTTATGCACTTCAACATTTTTTGTGTAAAATGGTTCCTCGCCATTTTCACTCAAAAGTAAAACATCAAAATCTACCTTAACCTCACTAAAGAACCTGTTGGATCTGTGACATACCTTAACAGATTATATGTAAGTAAGCCTCGTACGAAATGAGCGATGAATCTATATTCCACCATGTTGTCTTAAACTTCTTTCCAATCCAAAAGATCGAGAAATCTTTTTTGTTTATCTAAACTCAATCCTAAAATATGGTTCCTGGCAAAACTTTCTATACCTCTCATTAATGCTGCTCTCTATCACTTTTTTTTCACTTTTGTTCACATTTTAAATAATGTGAGAATTTTCTCATTCTATTAGATAATATCCAAACATAAAGTTGACTGACATTCCAATTTTTTCATATTCAACACCACCCCTAGATTTTTCCATTCTAGTCTGCCCGAGAACTCCAGATATGCTGCGTTCCTCTACTATTCATCACTGACTCATTCAACGATCTTTTAATGTCATCCCCACTATAACCCAAACCTCTTACACTATATGTATGCATACATCTTTGTTCGTTCTTTCTAGGGAAAGCAGCAGTGAATTGGCTCCATAGCATTCAATTTTTTCATATTCAACACACTCCCTAGATTTTTCCATTCTAGTTGGAGAACTCCAGATATGCTGCGTTCCTCACTATCATCACTGACTCATTCACATCTTTTAATTCATCCATTATAACCAAATTAACTATATGTATCATACATCTTTGTTGGTTCTTTCTAGGGAAAGAGCAGTGAATTGGCTAGCTGACAGCTCTAATGAAAAATTGCGGGCATCCTAAGTGTGTGAAGTACACTAACTAAAAATTAAAATTGTGCTTGATCTGACTTCCAGGGTGTAGATTTGGATCCACAGTATACGCTTCACAGTTGTGTAATTAAAATAAATTGACAGATAAATTTGTAAATAAAGATTTGATTACTTAAAATGTAAAGGAAATTTGATAGTTCGAAATGTAAATTGATTGCTTGTATTGAAAAGAGAGCTTGTAATTGCATGAAATGTAAATAGACAGTACTTAAGAAAAATAAAGATAAGGCTTTGAAAATTAAATTGCTTGACTCGTTGGAGAGTTTGATTTGATTTGTTGAATTGTCGGAGAATTTGTTGGATTTTTATATTGTTCCTTTGCTCTTTTTATAGGTTCCACAAGCGGTTACTAAAAGCTCCATTGACCACGTTCCTGTCATTAGCTCATTTGATCTCCCACCTTTGTATGTGATCAACCGCTTGAGGAGTGTTATTCTTGCTCAACTACAACCTACGTCTCTTTATCTATTTCTTTGTAATTAATTAATTCATAAAAATTCATTAATTAATTACATAAAGCAAAAATTAATTGGAGCCTAATTGATTTAAAAATCTAATAAGCTTAAACCTAACATGTAAGCCCAAGTTCTAAAATTCACAAAATGGGTCAACAATCTCATGCAAAGATAATCATAATTACGTACACCAACAATTAATAAATTTTTTTTAAAATAAAGGATAGCAACATCATTTGAACTAGCATTGTCAACATTAAGTCAACAATAATTGTAAAAAGTTTATCCAAACCCCATTCAAGCAAACAAGATTCAATTGTCCTACCAATTGCCTCACCATTATGACTTAAAACTCTTCAAATTCCAATCATCATCAATATAATGCGTCGTGATATACATATAGTTAATTCTTTGACATGAAGTCCAAATATTCGTAGTTAGGCAAACTCATTGACAATTCTTTCTAAAATAAAATTTTCAATCTAGTCCTCTCATTCAAATAGAATTAGTAATAATCTTGAGAAATTGCCAACGAGATGGAATTATAAACCTAGGACATACGACTCTCATAAATCTCTTAAAACCCTCACCTTCAACAAACTTAAAAGGTAATTCATCCATAACAATCATATATGCAAGAGTCTCCTTAATTGCATTTTCATCATACTTCCATGTACTAAGTATGCCTATATCTCCCTCATTATGATTTGAAATATGTTGCAGAGATGATTGTGTTTGTCTTGTATCAATTGCATGTGGGTCATGCTTACTAGAATTCATAGGATTCCTAAGTGCAGATTTGCTAGTCTTTCTTGTATTACAACAGAATTCTTTTTTGTAATGATTACACTTACATTTTTCTTCTCCTTCCTCACTAGTGAACCTGGTCCTAAATGGTAGTGGCTTTATTGGCTTTCTCAAACTCCTTAATACAGTTTCAACTTCACTTTGAGTTAAGTTGGGGTTGGATGAATTCATAAGTTCTTCAAAAGTAGATGAACTCATTTTAGCTATTATAAACTGCAAAAATAACAAATAAAAGGAATAAAAACAATAAATTAGAATTAAGCCAAAATCTTTTTCAAATAGGTAAGTGAATTTAAAAAGATCAAGATTTGACTTTTATTATTAAGGTAATTTTTGAAAATAATAAAAGATAAAAGATTTGACTTTTAGTATTAAGGTAATTTTTTGAAAATAATAAAAGATATGCACAAATCCTCTATCAAATATTTTTTACAAAAGGTAATAATTAAGCCGCCAAAATCTTCCTTTTCAAATAGGTAAACTACATTGTAGAGAAAGGGATTAAGTTTGAGCTCTTATTATTCGAGAATTGCTTCGGGGTGATGCGTATCGGAGGGTAATTTCCAAAAATCAAATCTTTTTCAAATAGGTAAGTGAATTTAAAAAGATCAAGATTTGACTTTTATTATTAAGGTAATTTTTGAAAATAATAAAAGATATGCAAATCTCTATCAAATATTTTGTTACAAAAAATAATTAAGCCAAAATCTTTTTCAAATAGGTAAATAAATTTAAAAAGATTAAGTTTTGACTTTATTATTGAGGTAATTTCCAAAAATCCTTTTGAGAGAGAAGAAAAATATTTTTGTGCTTATAAAAAAAATTCTCTCTATCCTACAAAATATCCTAAGAGACTAACCACTAAAAATAAATCTTCAATAATCTTCATGGTATTCAAAATCTCATATTTATTGGGACTTGCCTTCTTTAGTAATTTTCATATTTAAAAATTCTGCATAAACTAATATTAGCACATACAAAAATATTAAATTTATTTGTTTTAAGTGATCATCAAATCTCACGATACAATTGACCCTTGAGCCAACAAAAATCAAAGAGAAGGATCTAGTTCCAATGTTGGGAAACGTAAGGTTAGTGGGAGAGCAAAGAGGTTCTATAGTCAAACTAGAAGCATTTGTAGACCAGGTGAAGTCTGAATTAGATGTGTATTTGGAAGAAGGAGTTCATGTTTGTGAAGATGATGAAACACTTGATGCATTATAATGTTGGAAGGTGAACAACATGAAATTTAAAATTTTATCAAAGATGGCACGTGACATAGTTTCAATACCCATCACAATTGTAGCTATTGAATCAGCTTTTAGTGTTAGAGGTAGCGTTGTTGGTCCATACAGATCATCTTTGGCAGCAAATACTATTCAAGTTTTAACTTTTGGGTTGAGAGCATTACAAGGAATAAAGAGCAAGAAAAGAGTAAGTAGACTAACTATTATATTTCAATGTTCAATAAGAATTATTAGTATCATAGCATGAATTAATTAATTTTTAATTGTGTCACTAATATAGGAAAAGGAGGATATTCAAGAGATTATACTATCATAATAATATGGTTTGGGGCAATTTGCTTCCCTCCTCTTTTCATTATTGGGAGGTTATGCCTCCTTCTCTTTCAGTTTTCTTTGGACTGATGTCTGTGGTGTTAGCTTTATGAGATAGGTTGCGTTTTTTCTTCTTCTTTGTTACAAAAAAAAAAAAAGTTTGCAAATTCATTTTTCAGGTACAATCTCAATTCAAGACTAATATGGTTTAATTTTATGCATAAAAAAAATATGATAATTGCGAAGTAGATTAAATTATATTTAGTAGAAAAATTGTTCCCCACTTTATTCCTCATGTTTATATTCTTATATGTAATTGGTTGATAAAAATTCAATATTTATTATGATTAGAAGTCAATAAATTAAATGATTTTGTTTATCTAATTATATGTTGATTTGCTCTTATTTCATTTTTGTAGATGGGAAAGTGTGGCTATATTCCTGGCTTTTTTTTTATGGAGGGGAAGCATCAAATATTCAATTAGCATTTTTAAGATTATTTAGAAACTAGAACTATTTAATTTTATTTGATATATATTATTGTAGCGTGTTATTTGGCAATGATTTATATTTTATTAAGCTTGAGACTACTTATGTTTCATGCACAAAATTATTGTATAATTATTGCATTATTAAGCATTTAAAAATAGGGGAATGAAGAACTTGAGTAGAAACCAACGAGCTTGAACAAGCTCAAACTTGAGCCTGAAACGAGCTCAAACTTGAGCTATTACTCGAACTTTTATCGAGCCTGCATTCGAGATCAAACATGAGCTATAAACGAGCCAAACTCGAGCTTGGCTTATTTGTGTAATAAACGAGCTTCAAATGAATCGAGCTCGATCTATCTATTTCTCAAATGAGTCAAACTCGAGCTCTAATATAAAAGCTTGAATCGAGCTTGAGCCGAGCTCGAGCTCGCATCAGAATTTCGTGAACCAAATCTGAATAACTCAGAATTCAACTCGGCTCGATTCGTTTATAGCCCTACTTGGACCTAGAAGTCAACCGTCGGCGACTGGTGGTCAACACCGATCAATCGCCCCATTTTTTTCTTATTTTTCATGTAATCCCACATAAAAAATATTCACTTCCCCTCCAAGTCCAAATTCTTATAAATTCAGCCCAGTTATTCAATTCAAAACACACAAAAATTCTCTAAATTAATTGCTCCTTTCAAAGTACATTCTAGGGGCTTTAGTTAAAATGTTCTTTTGACTTTTTAGCTCTCTTCTCATCTCCTCCACTCTTTTTTAAGTTTTCTAAATGCCCGGGTGATATTCCTCCGGCTTACTTTCCCCCTTTGGCCTAGTTTTAAGTCTTCCTCCCTTTGACTTGGAGCCTCCTTCATCCATCAAGCCTTTATAAAAGCCTCTTATGGGTTTAGGTCCTCCTTAGTACCCTAGACTTGACATGGCTTAGGTTTTCTCCTTTAAAATCTAAGTCAAGCTGAAGCCTCGAATTGAAAAGGTCCTAATGTCATTGGTCCTCCAAAGAAGAAGGAGAACCCAAGACAGCCAACCATCCGACTCACCCTTTAGTCAGCCATACAATCTACCTAGTCGGTCGTGCCCACAAGTTCAAGTAAGTCTCTTATGACTATGTCTTTTTTAATATAATTGCTCTTCTGCTAAACAGCTCCAAAGAGCCTTTCTATTTCCAAATCATCCAATGCCAAGATAATTTTTTCTAAATAAAATGACGATTCAACATCTAAAACATGATAATAAGGTCTTTAATGAAGATGTTTTCATAATTAAAATCAATCAACCCTCATCTTACAATGGGTAGAACTGCTTAATCTTGATTCTCATTCCAAGGGATAAGCAGGCATACTCGAGTCTTTAAACCGAGTTGGTCCACTGAACTTTTCGTACTGTTATTAGGTTATTTGACTATGTAAATAAACTTTTAAACTCATGAAAATTTATATGAAAGTAGCCTAAAATGTTGAAAATATCCTTTTAAAAATTCAAGACAAAAACGATTCTAATTCAGACTTTTATATAGCCAAAGGAATGCAAGCTGCACATATTCTGAAAATTCTGTATTTCATTAATTTGTAATGAATTGAGCATGCTTTCAATATGCTATTGAATTCCACTATTTTGGTTTGTACTTTTATATTTCTAGAATGTGATTGAGTGTTGAAAATAAAGTTATTCATGTCTAAATTTAGGCCATATGATACTTGGTCAAGCATAGTGATATTCAAGAAAAAAACATGAATACTACATTCTAATGCTTAATTTGCATCTTAATGATAACATATTTGTTTATTATACAGTGTAGAGTTAATATGAATATTAATTTCATGCTACAAATCTTGAGAGGAGAGGGTTGTAAGAGAAGTCAATAGGTAGATGAGAGAAGCGAAGGAAGCCTTCTAGCGCAGGTTAGTACACTACTCCTTTCTTGCTTTTGTTTAATTTGGTTTTACATTCTAATTTCATAAAATTATTTATGAATTAAAAGGTTATAGTTTTATAAATTTTGAAAGAAAAGAAGTATGATATGATATCTTATGATTTTTAATGATTCTTCAAGTTAAATTTGAAAATTTATTTACATGAAAAATGAAGATGTTAGCAAATTATTATCTATAGTATGAGAGGTGGTCATGAATGTATGTTTTTAACAGTGTTTGTGAACATTGAGTATTGCCCACTGTGTTTTTAATTATGTTTCATATATGAAATGATTTATAGTCTCACAACAGTCAATAGGTAGATGAGAGAAGCGAAGGAAGCCTTCTAGCGCAGGTTAGTACACTACTCCTTTCTTGCTTTTGTTTAATTTGGTTTTACATTCTAATTTCATAAAATTATTTATGAATTAAAAGGTTATAGTTTTATAAATTTTGAAAGAAAAGAAGTATGATATGATATCTTATGATTTTTAATGATTCTTCAAGTTAAATTTGAAAATTTATTTACATGAAAAATGAAGATGTTAGCAAATTATTATCTATAGTATGAGAGGTGGTCATGAATGTATGTTTTTAACAGTGTTTGTGAACATTGAGTATTGCCCACTGTGTTTTTAATTATGTTTCATATATGAAATGATTTATAGTCTCACAACAACTGATATACATGGTTATTACCCAATATCACTTCATTTGTTGAAGTTGATATTGTGGTTAATAAGGTTATAAAAATGAATGATATTACAAAAAATATTACTCCCTCTTATATGAGGTTTAGATTGTTCCCTCTTCTAATGAGATTCATGTCACAAAATGAGGTTAAGATAACTTTGTCTTAATGAGCTCATAGGACACTGATGGCCCTTCGGATCGAGTCTATTAAGCTATTTGAGACTAAATTGTATATTATTAAATGTCTAGAATTGATGTTTTTTTTTTATAATTATGAAACTCAATAACCATTTTGATACAATGGCAATTACTTGATTTTGAATAAAAACATTTTTGTTATACAATTGATATCCTTTCTTACCAAACTTTTAACTAGTTTGGAAGAAAGATTTGGTTTGAAGAAAGGATAAATGAAAAGGTTTTTATATAAAGTTTTATTAATTTAAAATTTTAAGAAAGGATAAATGAAAAGATTTTCATATAATGTTTACGGTTTTGACTAATATTTCAAAATGTAAATTTATATATGATTTCATATTTAGTGTACCCTAAGCAATTTGCTTAACGACAATTATTTTATGTACTATCACAAGGAAAGGAAATGAGAAAACATGAGAGTTTGCTATTTGCTAGATTCTTTTTTGTTGATGTAAAAATAGAGAAGCTATTGTTGTAGCTATTATGTATGTTGATTCTTTTGGAAATTTATATGATGTACAGAACATTAATAGAATACATATATGTATTTGAGCATACATATATAATTAAAGTTTATATAAACTATTAATGTTAGTATATAATGTAAAATACATATATGCTTTAGTTACTACCTTAAGTATTTTGCTTTTTTATTATTGAATATAAGAAAAGGAAGTTTATCTAGTATGGATTTGTATTTCAATTGTGCTTATGAGTTATCGCATCACTATTGATGAATGAATAGGTATATTATAAAGCAAAAAATATGTAATGATATAAGTACTTTTATATATATATTGATTTTTTTTCATAGGAAAAGTTTTTTTATCATTGATTATAGGTAATGTTCTTGAAGATAAATGAGCTAATAAAGATGTATTTTGAAATTATTTTATTTAAGTTCTTTGTAGTATGTTTGTTAAATCCTTATGCAGAATAAATGTTTAATAAGCATGTTACATGCGACATGTTACGTCTTACAATAAGGTAAGGTGTAACATTCATGAGGAAAAAATGGGATGAATTTTTGGAGTTTAGAGAGAACTTTGGTTTTGAAGAAGAAATTAAGGTGTTTAAGATTAATTGGACTTAATTAAGGAGAATTAATAAATCAATCACCAAAAAAACATAAAAGAGATTTAGATAATCAAATTTTAGGAACTAAACTTGGATTTGGGAGAAGAAGCTTGGATTTGAAGGTGTTCTTAGAGGTTCAAGCTTGATTTTATTCATTTTCTTCAAGGTAATATCTGAGAGCCTAACTTTGTATTCAACTCATTTCCAGTATTTTCATTTGATAAAAAATAGTTTTTAAACATTTGGATGTGAGGGAAACTAAGGATTGTTCAGGTTGTTTATCTAGAGAGAAATATCGTGCGTGGTAACTCAGTGGTGTGCGGTTATGCCTAATGGCACACGTCGTAATGTTTATCGAAAGTTGTTTCTCAATTGACAACAGCCTCTTTTCCCTTATTCTTACTGTATTTTACATTATCTAGATATGTGAAACCACGTGCACCATTACATAAGGCCATGTCATTACTTAGGCTACACGAGGATTCTCAATTCTTCTCCCATGTTCTAAATTATGTCTTTCATCTTTGGATTTTTGAAGCCACGAACGCAGCTACATAAGGTGCGTGCCTTAGCTTCAGCCGTAAAGGGTTTCTACTCCAAACTGAAATAAAGAGAAGATTCAATGCTCTCTCTTTGTCCAACTTTCTATTTTTCTTTCTTTAGAAATTTTTAAAATTTTATTGTATTTTCTGCATTATAGTTGGAAAGTTTAAATATTTTAATTAATAGTTTACTATAGATTATCTATATTAAATTATTTAAATTATTGAATCTTATCTATATATGACTATCTATCCTAAAATACGTTATTTGAATTTCTTAAATTATAAACTACCTAAAAGTTAGTTGAATTTTTAAAGTGAAACACACAGTATAGTAAATTTATAGCAAGGTACTTTATTTTTTTATTTTTTTGGTTTTTATTTTATTTGTTGGTCTAAATTTATTTATAGGTTTTTATACTGGAAAGTGTTCTAAATTAACATAGTGTTCTACTTTCTATATAACATTTCAGTAAAATATATAACACAGGTTTTTTTAATATATTTTTAAAGTTTAATAGCTATGTGTAGATTATTATGAATTTGAAAATTTTAAACTATTTTTATGTTATTTAACTATTATCTTTAAGATAATTACATTTAGATAATTACAATTTTAAAATTTTTTTTCTTGTCTTTATCTATATAAAGTACATTTATTTTCTTTTTATTATTATTACTATTCTTCTAGTTAGTTGTCACTAATTTCTTGCATTTTTCAATGCTTTTCTCTAATAGCTTTTGTTACTTTATTTCTCAAGCTTTCACTGATCTTCCTCAGTTTTCTTGTCCCGGAGTTCAGATGTTCCAACAATTAGCATATTCTTCAACATTTTCCTATTTGCCCAAGTATTATAAAGAATACATTTTCACAAGTCATGTGTCCTTTATAGTATTTAAAATCCATCTAACAGTGCTTGGATTGGTCCTTGTGCAGTTGCATCATGAAGCATGGGTTAGTTTTTTTTTTTTTTTTTTTTTTTTTTCAGTATGTTTCCATTGACAATTGACAATATTCTTAATCAGGAACATATTTCGCTATTTTGCCGCAATGTATTATACAAAAGAAACTACATTTTTCAACAGTATGTGTCCTTTAATAGTATTTAAAATCCATCTAACAGTGCTGGATTGGTCCTTTGTGCAGTTGCAATCATGTAGTCATGTTGGTTAGTTTTTTGTCTTTTGTTCTCTTTTTATTTTTTTGACAATTGATGGGTGAGTTTTTGTTATCCTTTTTTTTTTTTTTTTTTTTTTTTTGACATTGCATGGGTGAGTTTTGTTATCCTTAGCTTTATTATGTTAGTAATTTATGCATTTTATGAGCAGTATAATATCAAACCAAGTTTAGATGAGGTTGTTGTTTATCAAAGAGCACTTTTTACTTTTTATCTAAATACAGTGTTTGATTTGTTATTAAATTGTATACTCTAACTAAAATCTACTTTTGATTAGTTTTCTTTTTAATTGAATACAAATTATAGCATCTATAACATTACAAGTTTTAATGGTTTCTTCTCCTTTACAGTAATTTGCACTACACATTAGTTTACAGGTCATCCATAAATTTTACAAGTGCTTATGGTTTGTTTTCTCTCTCTACTTTTTATTTTATTTTTATTATTTACCTGCATTGGCTACAATTTTCCTTTGACTAAAAATACTAATCAATAAAATTTTATGTGTCTTATTCTATTTCAATAAATGTTAAATGCCCCTAAATTTGTGTCATTTTACTGGGATAAATGCTAAATGCTCCCAAATATTATTTTTTATTTATTTTTATGTAAGTTTCTTCATTCCTTTTCAAAGTAATAAATTCTTTAATATTTATAGGTGTTATTATTACTATTTGATGGTTTTTTTATTGGTATTGTTTTCACTCCGTCGTTTAAGCCGATCAAATACTTGTAGACTCCACTTGCCATTCTTCTTCTCTTACTTCGCTCATCAAAGGAAATTTTTTTTCCTTTTTAAATGCTTTTGAGTTTAAAAATAACTAATTGAACAATGAATAGGAAGTAAAAAGGTAGCAAAAGACATAAAACGAATTGCAAATTATTAGATCTGGCTCAATCTATGAGAAGTTATATGTGGAAGAAAAGTTCTTAATTCCTGATTGCATTGTTCGATATATGATAAAATTCTTAATTCCTGACAACATTGTTTGATATTCGACAAATAATATGGATATCAATTGTGACTCCTTCATTTCTAAACTCAAAATGTTATGATGATGTATAATTTTATTTATCATTTTATAATTCTATAAATATTTTATTATAATAATTCTTTTATGTGTGTTTGTTTGGAACATTCACTAACATTAATTTTAGCTAACTTCCTTTTCTTATTGAGAAATATTTGTTTTTTCTTTTCTTTAATTTCCACATTGAATAATAACTTTTCAATCTTTATACGTTGGTTAAGACCCATCGTCAATTCTCTTGAGCCTTGATGTTTAATTTTATGAATTAGGTAAAATAACTCATATCCATTTATTTATTTTTATAATACTTGATAATATCTTTTCAATCTTATACGGATTGTTAAGACGTCGCCATCGTCAATTCTCCTTGAGTCTCTTGATGTTTAATTGTGTTATGAATTAGGCTAAAAATAACTTTCAATATATGCCACAGTTCCTATTTTTATTTATAATACTTGAAATACCATATATATATATAGGATAGTTATAATATATATATATAATATATAATATATAATATCATATAATATATCATTGAATAAATAATTAATAAATTTAAAATATGAAAAATAATTAATAATTTAACCAACGTATTAATCGTGTGAATATATTGTTATTTGATTTAAAATAATGTTAGTACAGAAATACATAATATAATTGTTTGAAATTGTAAATGCGGTAACTACGATATTGCTTGTGTCATCCAATAGTACCAAAGCTGTGGTTATGTATGTTGTAATGTATAAATGTATTAATTTCTAAGTTATCAAATATAAAGCACATAGAATTAATCAAATATTAACTCCAATAATAAAAATAATATAAACTTACACTTTAATCATTTAGATGGAGGCTCTGAAAAGGGAAATTATGTGACATCCTACTGAATCGAATCGTTGCATAGACTGAATCGAATCGTTGCATAGAGTCGAGTCGAGTCGAGTCGAACTAGAACCCGGTTCAAGCCATTAGAGTCCAGAATGGGGTAGAATGGGATTTAAATTAAATATGTAACTGCATTGGACTTAATTGAATGAAACATAAAGATAAAAGTAGAAGGATTAGGACCAAATTGAAATAAAGTATAAAGTTTAGGTAAAAATTGTAAAATATTAAAAAGTTAGGTACTATTTGGTACTTTGTAACATACAATTAGAGATAAATTTAGAAGGTACCCGAAAATTCCATTCACTTTACCTTCTCCATCTTCTCCTAAATCTTCCTCCATTTTCTACCTTAATATTCAACCTTTCAAGCATTAAATTCAAATATTCAATTCCGTTTCCAGCATATAAATTCAACCTCTAAACTCTATCCAAGTAAGTTGATTTTTCTTTGAATTTCATAATTTAAGTGAGAAATTTTTGGATGAATTAATAAGATGTTTGATATAATGTATACGGAGAGGTGAGCCTTAGTGTCAAAGTGAGAAGAGAAAAGGAAGCCTAGAAGAAAGGTTGAACCCAGCTTTTTGGTTATGAAAGGGTTTGATATCTCTTTTAGTTTAAAACAAATTTTTTGCATGAGAATATGGTGTAGTGGTGAATGACTTTAGTGATACAGATATTTGTTGCTCGAATGTTGAGTAATAATTTTGAGAATGTCTCCGATTAGTTCACGGGATGCAATTGAATAAATGAATTGGATATTGATTTGCATGCTGAAATAAGTTTGTTTTGAATTGGAAAACTGACTAGTAACTTCAACCTGAATTTGAACCTGTTTACCGATGGAATTAGGAAGTGGTATAGAAGAGTTATTTGTTCCTTTATGTTTGAGCTGTCTATGAGCTTTGGAATCACCTCAATTGGACTTATAAATTGAAAGATATGCCCAAAAATAGTACAAACTGTGCAGGCTGAAAATCAAAATCTGGGCGGACTGAAAGTTGCTACTTTAGCTCAATATTTGACTAATTTACCAACATATTTCAGAGAGGTGGTAGCAGACATATTTGTACCCTAATGTGTTAGCTAACCATAGAATTTGAAATCACCTAAATTGGCTTTATAAATTGAGAGATATGACCAAAATGGTATAAACTGTGCAAACTGAAAATCAACAGCTGGGCAGACTGGAAGTTGCTACTTTAGCTCAATATTTGACTCCTTTACCCACATATTTCAGAGAAGTGATAGAAGACATATTTTGCTACTTATCTCAATACTCTTGACTTCCTTATACCCACATATTTCTAGACGCACGTGATGAAGTGATAGAAGACATATTTTTATCCTAATGTGTTAGCTAACCATAGAATTTAGAAATACCTGAATTGGACTTAAGCAGAAAGAGTTATGCTAGAATTTGTGACACATGTATAGGCTACCCTGGCAATTTATCAATTGTTTCTACCTTACATGCAAGTTATCAATTGTTTGCATTCTTACTCATTAGATGTTATTTGTATTTGTCTACAAAAAAAGCATGAAACAGGTTAGAAACATATAGAATAAGATAGCATACAAGTAAACAGTTTGGTTTATGACTTTTATAAATAATTTAATATGATTATTGTATTATTGAAATACAAATAATATGCTCCACTGAGGTTAGGTAGAAACCACGTAGATAGGTTAAGGTAGAAACACGTAGATAAGAAACTATGTTCGATATTAAGATAAAGCCATTTGATCTGTGCGCCCATACAGTTTGGTACTCCGGCTACAGGCCGTTGAGTTGGATAATGAATTTATATACTGGTCCATAGGCAGTCCAGCCATAACAATAATTCATCCAGTTTATGCCAATTCTTCCTTGTCACTTAGGTTTTTTTCCACTGTAACTTTTAATGGAGCCATACAGTTATGGATTGTAATTATGTAAACTTTATAAAAAAGGTTACATAATTCATACAGCATAATGAAACAAGGCAGGTAAGATCACTGAAAATATAATTGATTATGTGTATGTGTGATTACATGTTTATTTATTTATTTCTTATTAAGTTGAGATATCCACTGAGCTTTATTTGCTCAGTGAGTTACCTGTTTTAACTCGCAGGTTCTAGCTCTAGACCGTAAAGAGTCATATTTGCAACTACTGCAGTTCATCGTTTGAAGACCCAGTCTTCAGGGTAGCTATTCATTTTGATATTTTGATTCTGTATATACTTGTCATGGCATGTACATGGCACATAGTTGGGCCCATTTCATTTTGGAAACTAGTATCATGTCTTGTAAATAGTAAGTACATAGCTATATCTAACTAATGTCGAAAGCCTAGCTCTAGTTTCCCCCCTTAAAAAACTAACCTGTTCGAAAGCAACAGCATGACAAATCATATTTGTTGCAACTACAGGATGAATATCAAGCATGACAGGAACATACGAGTTTTCAACCAGAATTGTAGCATCTCATGTCTCGTTCATTCGGGTTAAACGCCCGGTGGACCAGGAAAGGGACGTTACAATTATGTATCTAAATATTAAAATTTTTATTTCTTTCTTTTATTTTTTTTCAACATTTTGATTTTGATTGTCTGTTATTTAACTTAAATATTAATAATTATTTATAATTATGATTATGTTTGAATTTAAATTTTCCTCTTTAATAATTAAGCTAAATGAAGGGATGATATCAGCATGACAGAACATAGGTTCAACCAGATTGTAGCATCTCAGCTCGGTTCATTCGGGTTAACGGGTGGACCAGGAAGGGACGTTACAAATTATGTATCTAAATTAAAATTTTTTATTTCTTTCTTTATTTTTTCAACATTTTGATTTTGATTGTCTGTATTTAACTTAAATATTAATAATTATTTATAATTATTATCTATGTTTGAATTTTAAATTTTCTCTTTTATAATTAACTAAATGAAGGCCTGCACATTATGCTGGTTGTTTTACTAATATATATAAAAGTTTAATTTTTTATTATTTAAAAACATATATTTATAAATAACCAATTCTAAATATATTCTTATTTGAATTTCCTATTGAATCTTGTGGTTTAAAATGATTATGAAGATTTTTGAAGTAATTGAATTTTTCGTATAAGTTCAAGGGCAAATTAAACTTCATCATTATAATAATAATAATAATAATAATAATAATAATAATATTATTATTATTCCTTAAATTAGAGCCTTTGCAGTATTTTTATTAAGGCTGTACAATTTTGTTTTCGGTATAGTTCTTAAGAAGAATTGAAACCGAACTGAAAATTCAGTTTTTTCATTTTCAGGAATCGAAATTGGAATCGAAGGTTAAAGAACCGAACCAAATTTTCAGTGTAATTTCTGTACAGTTCTTCGGTTTCGGTTCTTTGGTTTTTGTTTTGATTTTGATTCTGGTTCTAGTTTCGCATTGAAAATTATTATATTTTTAAAACACATTACAAGATTTCTTTATATAAAAATATTCTAATATTAAAATAAAATTACAATATATGCACATTAAAAAAATCATACCATACAAGGATATACGTTAAAAAATAATAATCAATAATGAAGTTTTATTTTTATTCATTATTAAAAGAAAGCTCCGATTATCTTTCAAGTTCTAAGCAATTTGTAAAGTAGTAACATGAACATTACAAAAATCAAGAAATCATAATTAACAATTGAATAATGAAGTTTCATGTCTATTATCAAAAAAAAAAAAAAAATTTAAGTTCCACGAAATCTCTAAAGTGATAGTAGCTTTATTGACACACGATAAATGTATTAGTAAATTAAGACTTAAAGGATAAAATAGTCTAAAAAACACTTTTTATTTTAATTATAGATATAGTAAAATACTATATAAATATTTATGAATTATTATATTGTTAAAATATTATATACAATAAAAGATGATAGGAATCAATTGATATTAATTTTTTATGTGCGTTAAATAATTTTAATTTATACTTCATTTGATTATTAATTAAAGAGTATCAACTAATAAAGATTTTGTTTTAAATAATAAAATTTGATATCTTCTATAAATAATATAATATACTGAAACATTAAAGAAAAAATATATAGACGAATCGATTTTTTAGTTCGATTCGATTTTAGTATAGTTTTGATTCAATTTCAATATAATTTTTTATACAAACTGAAATCATAACTAAAATAATAAATTTTATTCGGTTCCGCACCATTTGCTTTCTCCTATCTCATCTGCTTTTTTGAGTTTCAATTCGGTTCAGTATGGTTCCTCGCAAGGAACCATATACAGCCCTATTTTTTTATTAGAGAACGCAGAGGGCTCTGCAAAATAAAATTTCAAATGTCGCCTAACAAGCGGGAAAAATGAAAGCCGAAGTGATTCAGTTCCCCTTTTTGAAGTTTTAACAACCCAAGCAAGCAAACGACACTACGGATGGTTTCTTCTTTCTAATACTTCACTCTTTCCCCTCTCTCTACTCTTCTCTTTTTCTCTGCTACTTTGCAAGTAATAAATAAGAGAAAATGGCCGATGACCGGAAAAGCAACCGGAAACCCGTTAGCTTAAACGATAGCCATTATCGCCTTCTCCAAGACCTGTCTGCTCCCCCCAAACCATCCTCCCCTCGTGGTCTCTCTTTATTTCATTTCTCATTTTGATTCTTATTTTATTTTAGGGTTTTAATCTTGCAGATTGGCCATTTTTGATCATTAATTGATAAATTATGCATGCTATGCAGAGGAAGATGGGAAACCATACAAGATGAAGATCGAAGGACGAAATCGTCTCTGCAAAGCATCGGCCATGGAAACCCACCAGATTGTCGTTATTGATGGTGATGACAATAGCATCCCTCGATTCTCTGGCATCACTGATTTCGACTCTTCCTCTGGTAATATTTATCAAGTTTTCATTTCTTTGCCTTGTTATTTACTCTTTATTTGTACGTTTACAAAGATTTTGTTGTTTTGTTTGGGGAACGGTTTTCTAAAGGAGAAAAGCCAACAAAGGTTAAGATAGAAGGGAGACGTCGTCTTTGCAAAGTCTCATCCCGAGACGAGGAAAAAGCTGTACAAAATGAACCCAGTTTCTCTGATATTACTGATTTTGATTCACCTCTGCCATCTAAAAGTATGGTTACCAGTCACAGTAATCAGGGTGCTAATGAAATCAGGGATATTCTCAATGACTTGAGCTCCAGGCTAGACCTTTTGTCAATTGAGAAGAGGAGAGAAATTGACAAGGTGGCTGATGATCGTCCAAAATTGGTAGGGGGTTTAGTAGATAGAGAGGATAAAGTTGACTTGCCTGAATATGCTAGTGCTGGCTCCTCATTTTCAGGTGCATCTGATTCTTCATCTGGTAATAAGATTGTTGATGGTGACATCAAAAGTGTTGAGGACGGATGTGGTGAGAGTCGTTTGTTGAGCAAGTCCAGAGGTGATTATTTGCATGAGGCCAGAAATTACTGTAGAGGGCCACCAGACAATGAATATGGAAGGGTTGATAATAAATTGTTGACAGCTAGAGATTCTGTTGTGTCTAATGTTGAAGATGAAGTGGAAAGTGATGTAAGAAGTGAGTCTGAGGGTGAGAACTATGTCACTAGGGATTGGAAAACTAAGAAAAGTACTCAAACACTGAAGAAAAATGAACCCAAAAGGGTGGGTGAGAGATTAAGGTTTGCAGGAAGATCCTTTGTGTCTACCCTTAGGAATGAAGAGGAGGAGGAGGAGGATTGTCTGATTTTGAGTGGCAAAGAAGTGGTTCAAGAAGCTGGGAGGAATTGCGGCAATCACAAGGAGCCATCTAATTGCTCTAGTGCAATTGATGTGTCAGATGATGCAGATAGTTCGGTTTTGGAGGATGAGGGTTTCATTACTTTGGCTGGTCCAAGGTGTACGTATAAACTACGAAGCAAAATTGCAAAAATGTTGTATCCACATCAGCGTGATGGATTGAAGTGGCTGTGGTCTTTGCACTGTCAGGGTAAGGGTGGAATATTAGGAGATGATATGGGTCTGGGGAAGACAATGCAGGTAAGAAAATGGAGCATTCTTGTATTCACATACATTATATGATTGATTGATTGAATTTTGACTTGCTTTCTTTTACAGATCTGTGGCTTCCTAGCGGGATTGTTTAATTCGAAGTTAATCAAGAGGGCATTGGTTGTGGCCCCTAAAACATTACTTTCTCATTGGCTTAAAGAACTATCTATTGTTGGGCTTTCTGGAGCAACTAGAGAGTAAAACTGTTTGACCAAAACTCTTTTAAAAGAAGAAAGATTGTTTATTGATATATACTGATTGTCGCTATTTCAATGTAGATACTTTGGGACATCTGTGAAGGCTCGACAATATGAGCTGCAATACATACTTCAGGTTTCACTAATGCTTTCCTTGTTGATAGTGCTAAACTCCAATATGGGCACATGATATAATATCTAGATAATTTATGAATGCCTACAAGTAAATCAGAACCTAGAAACACTTGTAAATATTATATTTTAAGATGAAATGGGTACTTGAAGGAAGTTGACAGATCTAGTTCTTTTTAAAACAGAGAATGAATAGATGTGGTTGGGATGGGATTTCTTTCTCATGATTCTTTTTTGTCCATGTTTCCTGATAGAATGAATAGATATGTGGTTGGGATTTCTTTCTCATGATTCTTTTTTGTCCATGTTTCCTGATAGAATGAATAGATATGTGGTTGGGATTTCTTTCTCATGATTCTTTTTTGTTCATGTTTCCTGATATTGGTTTCAAAGACCTTTTAATACTATTGGCTGCCTCCCTCTTAGTTTCATTACATCCATCTAATTTTGTCTTTGCTTTCATGTTCTCCTTATAGGATAAAGGTATTCTTCTTACCACCTATGATATTGTGCGAAATAACTCAAAATCCTTAAGAGGAGATCGCTACTTTGCTGATGAGGAAAGTGAGGATGGATACACATGGGATTATATGATACTTGATGAGGTGTGTATTGTGTTGCCATATTTAGTTTTTCAATACATTTTTCTCTCACCTTGTCAAATTATGGAGCTATTAGTTGTAGCCCAAGCCTGGGAAGTGCGTATTTTCCATTGGGTTTTTCTCTTTGAAAAAGTTCCTTAATTCATGTAGCTATAGATAATAGATTTGCATTTTGCATGTTCATTCTATTCAAAACTCACTGTAACTTTTTAATTTTATATGAAAACCTTGGATGTTCTATTTCTTTTCCTTTGTGTCTCTTTCCTTGGTTTTGATAAGAAATTACACATACATTAAGCGCTTGAATCTGTTTGACTTGGGCCAAAACAATATTGTGATAGTCTCATCGTGTTAACTTCTATCTTTTGAATAGAATAATAACTTGGGGTGCTTTCTTTTTACTATTTATAAGTGGTTAATTTCTTTCACTATATTGTTATTCTGTAGGGGCATCTTATAAAAAATCCTAGCACACAGAGAGCAAAAAGTTTGCTTGAGATTCCAAGTGCTCATCGCATTATCATTAGTGGCACACCAATTCAAAACAATCTTAAGGTATCATCTTTTTATTTGTACTCAACTAACGTGTGTTATTTCACATTCTCCCAGATGAAGCAAAGTTTAAATGTAAATGTTGCTTTTGTCAATTCAAAATAGGAAATGTGGACTTTGTTCAACTTCTGTTGCCCTGATCTGCTTGGTGATTACAAGTGGTATGCCCCTCTTCATCTTTTAGTTGGATTGACTAAATTTGTGCTTCTTATGATATCACATTTTACAAATCCTTAGGTTTAAGGAAAAATATGAGCACGCCATTCTTCGCGGCAATGAAAAAAATGCTTCTGATAGGGAGAAGCATATTGGCTCAACTAAAGCAAAGGTGATGACTTTAATATTTTTTTTGCTAAAAGATGTTCTTATGCTCTCTTTCTTGTTTAATGAAATTGAGGTGTTTAAGTAAAAAGTTTTAGATAGTCGTTCATATTATTTATTTACATAATTGAAAGGTTACAAGATGAGCAGTAACCACTGATTGATGGATTATTTTTTTTTTATATATTAGACCTTTAAATTTCTTGTTCTCAACTCTTATACCTGTCAAATATTCAATGGTGTATGTACTTGCCATCCAAAAAGGGTTAATGGTAAATTTGTAAAATTGGGTGAAGTTGCAATTTAAGATTCTTGATCTTTAGGCTTGTAACAAGATGTCCAATAGTTGGATTCATATCTTTGTAGCTTACAATTTTTCAGCTTGCAACTTGTTTGGTATTGCTTGTCATTAATGGTTGAGTAAATTTTGCAAGTGCAACCAAATTAACTCATAGTTGTGTTATCTATTTCATAGGAGCTAAGAGAGCGTATTCAACCTTACTTTTTGCGTCGCTTGAAGAATGAAGTATTTAAGGAAAATGATTCTACAACTGCCACACTTTCCAAAAAAAACGAGATGATAGTGTGGCTAAGGCTTACTACTTGTCAGGTTCGGCTTGTTTATCTGGTGTCTATTAAAATTCATTTCCATTTTATTCTCATGGAGTATTTTTGATTATTCATGTAATGGGTTCCCTTACTTGGTGCAGCGACAACTTTATGAAGCCTTTTTGAAGAGTGAGCTGGTTTTATCAGCTTTTGATGGCTCACCACTTGCTGCATTGACGGTGCTGTATTCTTTTTACACTTTTTGTTTCATTTATTCATTTACGTAAGTGAATGCATAAGTGTATGTTTACATACGTACAATTCATATTATATGCATAAATTTGTTGTTTTTATAAATATATTGGAGGCCTTTTTCTATAAAGTAGTTGGTGGGCAGTCATATGCCAATTAAAAATCCAATTGTTTTGGTTGAAATTAAAAGGAAGGATGAAATTTCTGTGCAGCAATTTAAGCTTCTAATGAAGAATTTATATATGTCATATGAGTTTCTAAAAGATTATCAGTAAATTTTGTTAACTAATGGGATGAGATAACAACTTAGACAAATTCAAGTGATTTTTTTTGTTAAATTCTTGGTATGAGGTTTGAATTGTTTGCTAAAAATGCTTTTCGAATGTCTTGTTTTTAGATTTTTGAACTCAAGTTTTAAGCACATTACCCCTCTTTCATACATCTCTTATATTGAATCTTGACCTCTGATTAGTTTACAAACGGAAAGTTATTTGCACTATGAAATTCATAATTGGTTCTACATAATTGATTATTACTCTTTTATTTTCCGAGTGAAGGCAATGAGCGCACACTACTTGTTTGAAGAATTGGATGTAGATGTTTGATCTTGTAGTAACTGAATATTGTTAGAATGTGTTTCACTTGTAAAATGGTTCTCAACCTCTAAATGCTCTTGAAGACATGGAGTAGTTCCATTGCTTCTCATAGAATTATGATTGAACTTGTTGCAGTTAATTGTTCTCTTTCCTGCATTCCAATTGTAGTTGTATGATGAGGAAAAGGAAATCAAGGAAATTCAAAATTCAAGTAATTGAGAATTTTAGAATTATGGTCTAGATTTTATTAAGATTTATTCATATATTTGTAATCCTTTTAGAATTATTTATGTGTCTATTTCAATGAACGGTTGCTAAACAAGAACTTTAAGTTGAAGGGAAGGTAGTTCTGAATTTCAATGTTACTGGATTAATAAGGAATATTTTATTTATTTTATGTCGATTTAGAATCCTTGTTGGTTTAGGATAATGGTATCTCCTTTGAGTTTATTTAAGTTAACAGAAGATTATACTTTTACCTTTTGAGTGTGTGATTTAATGCTAGCCCTAGAAATTGTGATTCTTTCATGATAGGAGTGAGTCCTAGATTGTGTTAGTATGATGCTAGTAACTTATCATTTGCTTAATTTTTCCTTTATTTTATAAGGGATTCAGATCTGTCCTATCCCTGATCTCCTAAAACTTCAAGTTTTCGCGAACTGCTTTTTGTCAGTATGATTAGCTGGACATGTAAATTCTATTTGTTCATGTTGTGGTTGAGAGTTTCTAGGGATTCATAATGTAACATTACTATCAACATTAGTGGTAAGCTATGTTCATTCAGAACTTGCAAAAACGAATGGGTGAACCAGTAGAACTAATGCCAGAAAATCTTTATATTATATTTTGTCTTCCATTTGTTTGAGATAGACAATAGTGTAGATTGGAAAGTATATAGTGCTTATTGATTGTTTCATCAAGAATGACTAAAAAAGAATGAAATCTTCAAGCATGCTATGTCTGATGAATAACCATTTGACTTGCTGCAGATTCTGAAGAAAATATGTGACCACCCACTTCTCTTGACAAAAAGAGCTGCTGAGGATGTGCTTGAAGGAATGGATTCAATGCTAAGTCCAGAAGATGCTGATCTAGCAGAAAGATTGGCAATGCACGTTGCTGATGAAGCTGAGAGAACTGACTTTCAAGAGAAGCATGACAACATCTCATGCAAGATATCTTTTATACTGTCACTATTGGTTAGAAATGCCTGAAGATGCTTTAGATAATTTGAAGTATGTTCATGCTCTGTTTATGGTATTTAATAGCGTTTTTTAAATGCATGTGTTGCTTTTCACAGGATGATTTAATTCCAAAGGGGCATAATGTTCTTATCTTCTCGCAAACTCGCAAGATGCTTAATCTTATCCAGGTTTGTTTAAAATTATGATTTTCCGGTGTGTTGTCTTGACTGCAATATAACATTTTGTTACCCAATTTTAGGTTCTTTA
Organism: Jatropha curcas; assembly: GCF_014843425.1. The sequence continues at coordinate 1,059,782 of NW_023590966.1, forward strand.
TAGTTGTAGTTATGAAGGTTTAACATAAATCACTATGGTTCCTTGCATCATTGAATTTGATTAGCAAATATCATTATCATGGTACCTTTCCTACTATAGGATTAACACCATATCATAATCTATCGCAAATCAACCATTCAGTATTTCTTCAAGCAACCTTTGTGAACTTTGTGCTACTGCCTGGGCCTGTCCTTGGTTAATTGCTTACTTGTTAATTCTGTTAATAAAATTCCTTTTCTATTCCTTATATATATCCTACTATAGGATTAACACCAATATCATAATCTATCGCAAATCACCATTCAGATATTCTTCAAGCAACCTTTGTCGAACTTTGTGGCTACTGCTGCGGCCTGTCCCTTGCGTTAATTGGCTTACGTTGTTAATTCTGTTTAATAAAATTCCTTTTTCTATTCCTTATATATATATATATATATATATATATATTATATATATATATATATATATATTTTTTTTTTTTTTTTAATTTTAAAAGAAAGATGGGAAGTAAGACCTGCATCTGGCAAACTTCAGGTCTGTTACTTTCATTGACGCCAATACGCCTTTGCCAGTTTGTTCATTGATTCTTTTATTTCAATTTGTTTTTCATTCTAAAAGAACATTCACGTTCTGCCAATATCTTTCCTTAAGTTGACAAACAGTTGGAACCTTTTTCTGTTGGAAAAGCAGTCAGAAATGTTTCAGGATTGCCATGGAGGGACATGGGACCTTGTAGGTGAAAGTTTAAATGATCAGGAAAGAAGTCTGTTCGGGGGGGGAATAAGAAGACGAAAAATTCATCTAGTTTATTTTTTTAATTTTAAAAGAAGATGGGAAGTAGACTGCATTGGAAACTTCAGGTCTGTTACTTTCATTGAGCAATACGCCTTTGCCAGTTGTCATTGATTCTTTTATTCAATTTGTTTTCATTCTAAAAGAACATTCAAGTCTGCCAATATTCTTTCCTTAGTTGACAAACAAGTTGAACCTTTTTCTGTTGGAAAGCAGTCAGGAAATGTTTCAGGATTGCCCATGGAGGGAATGGGACCTTGTAGGTGAAAGTTTAAATGATCAAGGAAAGAAGTGGAATAAGAGAGAAAAATTCATCTAGTTTAATAAACTAACTCTATAACTGGTGCATGAGTGCGGGATGAATTATTCCAAATGCATTATGTACTCTAATTTCCCTTTCCTGTAGATATGTATGCGCAATAAAATCATGGTCCGCTAAAGATACATGGCATTCATGCATGAGAAGCCCTAGAAAATTCCAATTGAACATCTTATGGGAATTGTTCTCTACAAATGTGCCCCAGACTCTTCCTTTTTCTCATATTTCCAACATGCTTCTAAAAGTCAGCATTTATGATAACTATGCTATATTTGTTCGAAAAAAATTTGAAGAATGAACTCTCAGGATGATATTGAAAATTTTTTTTGATTGGAATCAATAGCAAAGAAAATCTAACCAACTTGTATAATTCCTTTTCCTTTAGAGAGACAGCCCTCTCTTTTTCTCTGTCTATACTTCACTCTATCTGCCTGTTCATTTGATGTGTTTGTGCTCATTTCTTTTTTATCCTTAATTTGATTAGGCTCCACCCATGTGTGAGTATCGACAATGGATGTTAGTTTCGGTGTTCCCTTCCCCGCTCTAAACTTGATGACTTCTTTTACCTGTTTTGCCCCTCTATAATCTATGCATTTCTGTCCTGCATATACATGCAAATATATGTCCTGAATTCTGTCTTTTAATAGATTGAATCAATAAATTTGATATTTCAATTCGAATCTTGATTGATTGATGTGGTTTGCTTTTCATGCTTGATTCATAGGGATTTGAATATGAAAGTATATTTATATAATCTACACGGGATCAATAGAAAAGTCAACTATGCCCTAATGCATGGATTGCTTACTAATACACACTGAACGAGTGCGGACTTTAAATACATTTTTCTCCTATTCTGTTGGACAACAATTTTATTTTTCCTTGTATTGAGATCAATATCTTGACATATATATGTTAGTAGTTGTGCATCTCTTCCTCAAATGGGAATACCGTCCCCAATCCTGGTACGTGGAACTCATCCCACCTTGCTACTGAATTACAGAATACCATCCCAATCAATCTTAGTTGGCAAGAATCAGCATCTTTTGAAGAACCTGACATTCTGTTTTGAAAAGAAAGGGAAATGCATGATCCTCTATCAAAATTGTGGGACAAAATTGGAACAAGTACTAATAGAAATTGCAACAACTTTTTGGACGGGATTAGGTCTTTGTTTAGCATAAGGATAGAGAAAGTTCCAAAAGCAATATGGTGCCTGTAGTGTGACCACCCAAATATACTTCACATTTCGACATCTGCATCATCCATTTGAAGTTGAACCTGAAGTTTGTTTGGCATTAGAGATTAAGTATCATTCATATCTTTGAGATTGTAGATGTACTATGTCCAACTTGGGTAATTGGATATATGTGTATTGAAATGTGGTATCATTTGATTAATTCCTCTATTAGCATGTTTGAGAGGAATAATTTCTTTGTTTTCCTTTTTGTTATATAGATATTGATAGTCAAAGAGTTGGGAAAACATATGGGTGTATCTATTCAGAACGTTTATGTGCTTTTGATTTTTAACGCTTATAAATTTTGTTGTACTAGTAAGCATTTTGTATCTTTTTCACTTGGAATTATTTTTGCTATGTTAGGTTTTTCTAGAAGGCGTTTGTGACTCATCTTCGGTTCTTACAGGAATCCCTAGTGTCTAACAATTACAGGTTTTTACGCATTGATGGCACCACTAAAGCTAGTGATAGAGTGAAGATTGTTAATGTTAAGTATCCTGAAACGAAAAAAAAAAAGTTTATCTGCTTCTGATTTATTTAACTCTCTCTAAAATCTTCAATTTTCTTTTCCTTTCAGGATTTCCAAGAAGGTGTCGGGGCTCCTATATTCCTCCTAACATCCCAAGTTGGTGGTCTTGGCCTTACACTTACAAAAGCAGATCGGGTCATTGTGGTTGATCCTGCATGGAATCCAAGGTGCTTACTAAAGTTTTTTCTTTCTTTCAAGTTCAGTAAATATTGATGAAAAGATTACTGGATATATAACCTAGTATTGGCTTATTTGCAATGGTCCTGAACTGATCTTTCTGCGCGATCAATATTGCGCAGGATGTATCTTTGGCCTGTGAAATTTAAGTGAATATTTTAATTGTGTGATAGTTTTTTATAAATCATGGACTGAACTGCCTTAACTTAATTTTCATGATAGGCCAAGTTCCATAGATAACTAATTTGTGCAATATATTCCTATCCATATGCATAAAGTAACCTAAACATGAATCTGGCTTGTCTTAGAGGGAACCTATTCAGCACTATTATTCCACCTTTACCATTCTATTAGTTAGAAACTTGATAAATAAGTTTATGCTCTTTGGAAAGTTTCCATTTTATTCTTTATAAAGGATTTAGTTTCCATTTCAGTGAAATCATGAAAACATTCTGGAAATCCTCAAATCAAATTATGGGGTATACTTACAGATCGCCATAATCTAGCAGGGTAGACTCCTTGTTTTTTGTGCGGATTTCGAGTATTTTACATCTTGTGTTTTAATAGATAATTTGAAATGCTAGTACCAAGAAAGATTTGGACTTAGGAGGTCTTTTTGCCCTGCCATATTGAAGAGGCGCATTCAAGATTACATGTCCTTTGTGGTTATTTCAAATTTCACTCAAGTTGTCATTCCCATGCATGAATTTACTGAACTCTAATAAAGAAGTGTGTGATTTAAATTTCTTTAAAGGAATTTATCTGAAAATTCAAATCCAAACACTGCCTTGGTTGCTCTTTCTTCTCTGTTTAGTCTAGTTCTGTAAGAAAGGAAGGGAGAAAAAGCGATTTAGCGGAGAGGGAGCTTGATAAGCTTTAGCTTGATTATTCCCTCAAATCTATTGGGTATATATACTACAAAGAATTCTAGATGGAGTAATTAATTCCATAATTACAGCATATGGATCCCTTAATTACAGCGCATTAATCCCCTAATTATTGCACAAAACCGCAGCCTAATTACAGCAGTCTAACAAGTTCCAGAGTAATGCACAAATTATAAGGCTGATGAAATATTTTCTTTTTTACCTGATTTTCTTTGTTAAGAATTTGACTGCTGTAACTTTTATTTGTACTGATTTACCCATGTTTGCAGCACTGATAACCAAAGTGTTGATCGTGCATATCGAATTGGCCAAAAGAAGGATGTCCTCGTGTATAGATTGATGACATGCGGAACAGTTGAAGAAAAGATATACAGAAAGCAGGTGAAGGATTAGTCTCTCATCTTTCACTTATTGTTGTGATTAGTATTATCATGCATACAAATTCACATGGTGAGTTGTTGATACTGCCAATTGGCCATGATTCAGTACATTCCTGCAGGTGGCTGAAAAGCAATGTTTCTGAACATTTTATTAAATGTAGCCATTTTATCTACACTTATTGTTGTGATTAGTATTATCATGCATACAAATTCACATCATCAGTTGTTGATACTGCCGATTGGCCATTATTCAGTACATTCCTGCAGGTGGCTGAAAAGCAATGTTTCTGAACATTTTATTAAATATAGCCATTTTATGGATATGGAGAAGTTTTTGTTCCAGTTGCAATTTATTTGTTGACACTGTGGAAGTTGAACATGCACATATAACAAGTGATAATCTTTGAGTTATTGATTCTTCTGCTTATGAATTGCATAAAATATTTCTTTAAATGCATATATCTCCATGATGTTTTGGTGTTTGGAGTAACTGAAATATCTCCTTCAATTTTTAATATCTGGTTATATGTGGGTTCAATTGAACATAAATAAAGATGAGATGTAAGTATAGTGATATCATTTGGACTCAAACCTTTGGTTCAGATATTCAAAGGGGGATTATTTAAAACTGCAACTGAACACAAGGAACAGATCCGGTACTTCAGCCAGCAGGTACATGCCTGCCTAATTTATTTTTTAATTAGATTAAATTTAAGGCACCATTTTTCAAATATTTTCTTTGTTAATGCTCAAGTGATTCTTTCAGGATTTACGGGAGCTATTCAGCCTCCCAAAGCAGGGGTTTGATATTTCCCTTACGCAACAGCAATTACATGAAGAGCATGACTGGCAGTATAACATGTATGGAGTCGATCAGAACCAAATATTGCATGCACTTACCTACGTTTGCTTTGCTTTTGTGGCATGAATTTAAACTGTATATCAGATTTTGGCTATAACAAGCAACTATTTGCTTAAATTGGGTGCAGTGTAGGCAATACTTTTTAATGTTAATTTATTGCTGTATAATTTAGACCTTCCATTATCATTGTTCTCCTTTAATGTTAATTCTCATCATGCATATGCTTTGGAAAGACTTTTATGAAGTTTAATTAATCTTTGTTTTCCTTTTTTATATTTGCATTGTGTGCATGTGTTTGCAATGACTGTCATAAATAGAAATTGTCATATGTAATGCTGCTATTGTTTTATTTTATTTTTTTTGTAGGGATGAATCATTGGAAGCCCATGTAAAGTTCTTGGAAACTAAAGGTATAGCAGGAGTTAGTCACCACAGTTTACTCTTCTCCAAGACAGCACCTGTACAAGTTGAAAATGTAGAAGAGGAAGAGATAAGGTAAATTCCTAGTGTTCCTTCGTTCTTTTAGGTGAAACAATTGGGTAGATTAGAATATTAACTATAGCTTTGTGGTTGCATATTTTTCTGTTTCTTGCTTCCATGTTATGCTTTCTACATATATTCAAACTGTTGGATCAATAGATATTTTCATAAATTAAAAGTCTTCTCCATTTGCATGATTTTACTGCTCGGATTTGAAACCACAAAATAATAAGTTGGGCAATCTGTACACAAAAAGCATCTATGAGTGTATGTCTAACAAAATAACATACAATAAACAGTGAAGTGCTTGTTTTCATCAATCGTAAACAGTGCATGTCAATCAAAGGTGCTCATATTTTTATTTATTGCTGTGCAAGCGAACATCTTATACGCTAGGGAGATGTAACCTTACAATGTGTTTTCTTGGGACTTGCATTCTGTATTCAGGCAAAAAGGGACGAGATTTGTTGGAAATTCATCAAATCATTCACTTGAGCAGAATATTGATGGGTATGGATATGGATCTGACCTCTACATACATACTTTTAAAGTTTTACGGTGCAGTAATTGCTGACTATTATTTGTTGATAGGGCCTTGCATGCTTTCAATCCAAAGGATGTAAAACTAAATAAGAAAAACGCTTCTCCTGATAGTGTTGGTAAACTGTCTGAATCTCAAATCAAAGAGCAGATCAATCGGCTGGCACAAATACTGGGGAATAAGGTATGATTTATAACTGTTTAACCCTTTTATTCAACTGTTCCAAGTTTCTCACTTTTGCTACTGAAAACTATTGACAGGTTACTGTTTCAAGATTACCAGACGGTGGGGCAAAATTGCAAAAGCAGATTTCAACACTGAACTTGGAGCTTGAAAAGATAAAGATGGAAAAAACAACTCAGCAAGAAATCATTGATCTCGATGATCTCACTGGGGAACTTCAGAGAACGTTGAATGTAGACCAACGCTGTTGATTTTGAAGCTAATGAATGCTTTTTGAAGGAGGTCGAAAGCTTACTGTGCAAATTTTGGACATAATTTACTCTGATATTTTCACCAGCTTAAAGTGCAAAATGGGAAGAGAGAATTATAGAAAACGTAAAGGAGGAGACTGACATTTGTAAGGGTGTATTTGACATTCTTGTATGAACTGATGTAGAAAAGAACACTTTTAAAGTGAATTTATTTTGAATATTACACTAAAATTTTCTTATGTTTTGTCTCCTTTAAACTCTTGTATCCCTCCTGTCTAATTTCTAAGATTTTTCTGTTAATTTTCCTATTAAAAGACGAGATTATCCTCATCTTCTACGTCTCAACTCCCTCTCCCACAATTGTTTTGTGAATGTGAATCTGCCGCAAAACTAAAATGACATTATTTTAACGGTAACCATACAATTGGAAATCTGTAAGGCATTAATCAAAAGCCAAAACCATATTTGCCTGAAAGAGAGAGGCCGAGTGTGAGAGCTCCAGAGAGCATTAAATTCAAAGTTTTGGATCGAAAATCAACGACCTAGTTGCTAATTTCGTTGAATTTCAGATTAAATTGGTTGGCCGAAACTGAGAAGACGAGGTCATGATGGGTGCAGTTAATACAAGACGCAAGGTGGCTTTAACTGTAAGAGACGAAGGGAGACTGAGAAACGCCATGCTTTCCTTTTCAATAGCAGTTCAAGTTTGTAGAAATCGTATGGGTTGGAGTAACAATGGGGATGGATTTTTGTTCCTCTCTTCGTTTTTACTCTCCTGTTTTCCACTTGCGAGTGTGAATGCTTCTTGAGGGATAAAATCGTATGGGTTGTAGTAGGATTTGGGATTGGATTTTATGGATTGCAGTAGGAGTTGGGATTGGAGATCTTGGCCCTGCAAAATTTGGAAATTTTTTTTTTCTCTGGGTTAAAAGATTGAGACGGAAGAGGAAGAGGAAGAGGAAGAGAATTGAGAGGCAGAAGATGAAGATAATTTTGTCTTTTTGTAGGATATTTAACGGAAGTTTAATGGAATCGAAAATTAGGGATAAAATCTCTTTCAAAAAAAAAAAAAAAAAAAAAAAAAAAAAATTTGGGATTGGATTTATGGATTGGCATAGAGTTGGGATTGGGGAGATCTGGGCCCTGCAAATTCTGGAAATTTTTTTTTTTCTCTGGTTAAAAGATTGAGCGGAGAGGAAGAAGGCAGTAGGCAAGAGAATTGAGAGCAAGAAGATGGAAGATAATTTTGTCTTTTTTGTAGATATTTAACGGAAGTTTAATGGAATCGAAATTAGGGATAACATCTCTTTCAAAAAAAAAAAAAAAAAAAAAAAAAAAAAAAAAAAAATTAGGGATAAAATAATGTATTTCTAAAACTATTAATTAAGTTTGATAAAATATAAAAATAAAATCGTGATTTTCTTAGTCTAAAACTAATTCGCATTTACATGATATAGACAAACTAATTGATGGCAACTGTGAAACTTTACTTGTAGCCTGTCAGCTTTGGGGCGGGGGTAAATTGCAAAATATAATAATATTATTGTTTAAATGAGTTATTAAATATAATAATAACAATAATAACTCTGACATTCTTTTTTTTAATATAATCCATTAATAATAATAATAATAATAATAATAATAATAATAATAATAATAATAATAATAACATCAAATATTATAAAAATGTTTATATATAGGTAAAATCTTTTAATAAATTAACAAATCCAAAGAATTCCCTGCTTTTAACAAACAAAAAATTTAATAAATTTTGTTAAATAACCAAAACTAAAATTAAAATGAAATATATTTGAGAAAAGAGGGACATTATTTTTATATGGTAATCTTCTATACCTATATATAATATATATATTATATATATATATATATTATATATATAATATAAGCAGAGAAATTTATGTGTAATATAAGCAGAGAAATTTATGTGTAAGGAGAGCAGTGCACAATTATAAGGAGATCAGTTGTTTTATATTTTCGGATAATTATTTTTGGATAATGTCTTTATCAAGATAATATCTATTAATTACATCCCATTTAGATGATGCTATTAAATTAAAGTAAAATCTATGTAATATACAAAATGAGGGTGAGATATATATTAATTATATATCAATTTATCTTTTCATTCCTCAAGATGGATATTAAAAAATATATTTTTTATATAGATACACACACACACACACACACATATATATATATATATATATAGGTAGAGATGCAGCAGGTCTGAGAATAGAAAGATAAAGCAGAATTGGAGAAGAAAAGGAGAGAGAGAGAGAGAGAGGAATTGATTGTATTAGTGAATTGGATGCTCTTGCCTCTAACGAGACGTATACATATAGGGAAAAAAAAAAAAAGAGAATAAAGAGGGAAAAAAAAAAGAGAATAAAGGACTATAGCAGAATATAAAGGACAATAGATATCACATCAGCTGTGTCTAGTACTATAGGAATATTCTAACTAATTTTGTTTCTTAGCTGTATTAATTCATAAGTATATTTCTACCCTTTCTCTTATATGTAACAATACCCCCTCCTTGACTGCATTCTTGTCCACAAGAATGGAAAAACTAGGGAAATTGCTGTTTAATGAAAGAGCTGTCTTCCCAAGTAGCATTTAAAGCAGATAGGTTCACCCACTTAATCAATAGTTGCTGAACATAAGAGTCTCTTACTGAAATGGTGTGAGTGTTGAGCACTTTTTCAGGTGTAATGACAAATTCTCCATCAATTAGCTTAGATAGCTCTAGAGTGGGGGTAGCATTGACTTGAAATCTTAGAGCATAAAAATTATTTCTCCATTTTCAGTAGATTTAATGACATCAATACACCCTTTTATACACAAGATACACAAGAATAAAAGTTTGAATAGGAAACCAAATCTGATTCTAGTTAGGAGATGTAAACTTCTAAATAGTTTATCCACAAGTCAGCACTCCCCCTCAAGTTGGTGCATAGATATTTGCTTATACCCAACTTGCAAACCAAATTATGGAACTGTTTGCTATTAAGCCTTTTAGTAAGAACATCTGCAGTCTGATTATTCGAAGTCACATGAGTAAGCTTCAAAACACCTTGGATGATTTTCTCTTTTATAAAATCTCTATCAATCTCTATGTGCTTTGTCCGATCATGCTGAACTAGATTTTGAGCAAAACTAATGGCAGCCTTGTCATCACAAAACAAGTTCGAATCTTCTCCTTTCGACATTCGTAGTTCTTCCATTATTTTCGTTAGCCATAACAGTTCACAGACCCCCTGAGCCATAGTTCTATATTCCGCTTCTGCACTCGAATGGGCCACTACAATCTGCTTTTTACTTCTCTAAGTAACTAAGTTTCTTCCAACAAAGGTACAATAACCAGAAGTTGACCTCTTATCATCTGGAGATCCAGCCCAATTAGCATAAGAAAATGCTTCAATTTTTAGGTGACCATGCTTAGAGAAAAGTAGACCTCTTACAGATGCAAACTTTAAATATCTTAAAATGCAAAAGAAAGCTTCAAGATGAGAACTACGTGTATCATGCATATATTGACTAACTAGACTTACAACATATGCTATATCAGGCCTAGTATGTAAGAGATAAATCAATCAGCCTATCAATCTCTGATATTGACCCAAGTCAACCGGTTCTCCCATTCCTGCTTGCAATTTGTGATTAACTTCAATGGGAGAATCAGCTGGTTTATAACCCAACATGCCAGTTGCTTTTAGGAGATCCAGGATATATTTCCTTCGAGAGAGAAAGATCCCTTTATCCGATCTAGCAACTTCTATACCCAAAAAGTATCTCAGACCCCCTAAGTCCTTAATCTCAAACCCAACAACTTCTTTAAGCGAACAATCTCCTCTTCATCATCTCCAGTCACGACCATATCATCAACATAGACAACTAGTAAAGTGATCTTACCATAACTGTGTCTGATAAACAAGGTATGATCAGCATTTCTTTGAGAATAACTGAAGGAAATCATGGCCTTACTGAATCTGTTGAACCATGCTCTAGGTGATTATTTCAGCCCATATAATGCTTTCTTCAATCTACAAATCTTACCTTTGGTTTTCTCAGTATCAAAGCCTATAGGAATATCCATGTATACTTCTTCTAGATCACCATGCAAAAAAGCATTTTTCAAGTCAAATTGTTGCATGCTTCAGTCCAGGTTGGCTGCACAGCACAATAGGACTTCGATGGTGTTCATCTTTGTAACCGAAGCAAAAGTGTAACGCCCCAAAATTTTCGAATCATAAAATGATATTATTTTATCGGGTCATGAATGGTGTTACAGAGAGGGGGATAACATTTTATGTAGATCCGAGGAAGATATTGAGTATAAGTAACTATGAATGGATAGTGATTTACCGGTCTGTGAATAGTACTACCGGTCCGGAAGTCGGTATTATTTTACCAAGGTCCCGAATCGGTATTATTTTGGTCCGGAAAAATTACTATATATGTTTTATATTTTCTTTAATTTTTTTGGAGTATGTATGCATGATTTTTATGGGTAGAAAGTAGTAATGAATCTTTTTGGGAGAATTTAGTATAGTGAATAGTGAATTATGGAATGCTTATTTAATTAAGGAAATTTGAGGAAATATTTTTATGGAGTAATTGAGAAAATTTGTGGAGATTAAATAATATTTTGAAGGAATTGAATTGGAGAATATTTTTAGCTTACTGATGAGATAATTTTTTGACTTCACACATCTTAGCCATCCAATTGTGGACAAAGACCAAACACCCTTAGTTGCTAAAGATCAACTCCAATAATTGAGCAACCACTTTTTCTCTTCTTCTTCTTCTCTTCAACGCCAATTTCCTCTCCTTCTTCTCCTTGTTTTTCTTCAACTTGTACTTGCTAAATCCACCAAATTCACCTCATCCAACTTGAGTTAAGTAATTAATCTTTGAGAGTGAAGCTAGAGAATTAATTTTTGGTGACTAATTTCAAGAAATTTGAAGATTTTCCTATTTGGGTAAGAGGGTGGACAATCTTCTACCAAAGAGAAGGGCAAGCTAATGCTTAAAGAGTTTTAGTTAAGCTTGTTAGAGCTTGTTTTTAAGGTTAGTGTTCATAAACACACTTACCTTACTTGAATTTTTGATTTTGTGCATATATGCTAAAGTGTTATATATTTTGTGAAAATTTGGAATTCATAATGAAATGATTTGATTATTGAACTTTGGGTGGTATAAATGTGTCTTGGAGATTTCTAAGCATGGCCTATATGTTGAATTGAAGAGGAAAACATTTTTTCTTCTTCAATCTTCCAAGAGTGGCAAAAATCTATTAATGATAGGGCCTTAAGTTTCTTGTTATCTTTGTTGGTTAATGCCTTAGGCATGATGTTTTTGAGTGAGTATTTAGTATGTGGTAGAAATCTCTACCTTGTATCGTTTGTCTTTCATGTTCTTTTCATTGTTAAAGTAAACTGATTTGGGAAAAAGTGTTATTGGGTAAGATTAGGACTAGTTTTCGACCATTTCCTATTTTCCAATTGTGTCTGAGTTCTCAGAAGTTTTTAGGTCTACTTCCTTAGCTTTCCAACCATCCTTTGTGTCAATTTGGAGATACATAGCTCAACTATGGCTGAAAACCCAAATGGACTCTGTTATGCCTGAACACATGCATCTTTTGAATTTGAAGTTGCCCATTGACCAACTATAAGGAAAGATTAATGTCTGAGTTCTTCATGAGAGTTGTTGCCTTGTTCCCTGGTTTTGGATTGGTTTAATTTGAGTGTTTGGTTAAGTAGGAATTTTTAATAAATATTGGACTTAGTTCTGCTGAAATCGGGTCTAGACTATTGGTCTGTGTTCCTAGCTTCTGTTTCAATCTTACACATTATCTGGGTAAGAATCCCTTCATAACCCATTGTAGCACTTTCTAATGAATCTAATTTCGTTCAATTTGGAGACCTATAACTCAAGTTATGTCTTAAAAACACAGAAAAGGTCAAGGTTATTTTAATGCTCAAAATTTCCTATGCCTTGAATCATAGGTTTATTTGGATAAATGTATGTATGAATGAATCATGTGTGATGAGGTTCTCTTGATTATTTGTATGTTTGAGGATTGATTTGACCAAAATAGGATATAAGTTTGAAAAGTGTTATTGTAGATATGTTTAAATGGATATAAATGGGCAAAATTGTTGGAAATTTTAGGATAAAGTGTGGAATTAGTTTAGATAATGATAAAGCATGATGAGGAATAGAAATGGATACCTTGGTGCATAAGAGTTATTTAGTATGCTTTGGTTGGAGAAGGAAATTCTCCCCTTGGTTTATTAAGAGGCCAAACCACTCTAGGGTTGTAGCTTACTTAATTATATTTGTATGGTATGCTTATCTAATATATATGACATAAGTATGATTAATTTTGTAATGTTCCATATGTTTAGAGTTTTAAAAAAAATAGGTATTTTAAGGTGTATGTGGCTTTGAAATTTGAATAAAGGAAAGTATGATTTTATATGATAAAAGAAGTTTCTTAATGATAAATTTCCTTATGACTTTAAGAAAGTTTTAAAAGAAAAGGATTTATGAGAAATTTCCTATAATTAAGTAATTATGTTTAAGTGAAGTTCTTCACAGAGTCACTAAGTTTAAAAGTAAGCTTACATGGTATGATTTCATATGATAAGAAAATTTCTATGTAAGTACTTAAATGTTTAAGTAAGAATTTTCATGAGTTACTTATGTTCTAAAGTAAAGCTTAATTATGGAATTAAGAGACCCAAAAGAATAAGACAAGTTTTATGAGAAGTATTATGAATTAAGAATGATTTTGATTTTGGGCCTCTACTATGGCATGATGAAATGTGGTATGAGAATTGATTTGGTTATATGAAGCTATGATCATATGCTAGGGTATCAGCCCTTATAATAGGCGGACGTGCTTATTTGTGTGATGGGTTGGCTTCTTTCATTTAGGCCAACGATTGTGTGATGGGGTGGCGCTAATATAGGCACGCTGGTGTAATCAAATCTGCTTATGTTCTTCTGTATTAGTACGAGCTTTAACTAGAAATAAATATTATTTTTGCCATAAAAAGAACGAGATCATAATTATTGTTAGGTAAACTTACTGTGGAAATTAATGATTATGTTATCACAATGAATTTTCAAAAGCATGAATTCAGTAACATGGTTGTAAAAAAATAAATAGTAGATGTATTGGTTTAAAATGTGCAAAGTAATGAATTTATGGTTGAAAGATTAAATTCTTTATGTTATTAATTAATAGTTTATTTGGGGTAATTCTTTTTTGCTATAAATGTAAATGTATGTTGAAATTTAATGATTTTATGTAATTTGTGTTTTTAAGTAAGTGTCATCGGCAATTTTAGTTAAGTATGTATGAATTATGAGCACCACTGAGTTTTATACTCAGCGCGTTGATTTTTATCATGCGCAGGTTAAAGACTGTGGTTGCTGCTTGAAGACTAGAAGAATAGCATCAGGGCAGAAGTGACTATTGTGGTAGTAGTAGATTGAGATTTATGTAATTAAGAATTATGGCATGTAAAAGTATTCTATTTTCGGAGGTTGTATTATTTGAATTATAACTTAAGCATGTCACTAGCAATTATGTTGGTGTATATATTCAGAGATCAGCATAAGATTCATTAAATGATTGAATATAAAATATTTCAAGAGAGTTGGTATGATTAGTTTATTATTAAGAAAACTTGATATATATACTGAATGCAATTAAATTTGAATGAAATATTAAATCTATTGAGGATGTATATATTATGAAAAATATAAGAATGTTGTATGTTATGATGATTAATTTGGAGAGTGGGAAGTTTGGAGTTTAATTGGGAAGTATTTTGTAATTTACAGTGTTGGCGAGCTCAGTTTTTTAAAGGGAAATTCTTACAGTATTTCTGTAGGATTTTTCCCAATCTATTTTTCAAAAAAAAAAAAAAAGAGGGGGGATGAAAACCGAAATGAAATGATATCTATAAAAGGAACATATTAACTCGGCTAACTTGTGAATATTCAATACTCGCTAAACTTGTGAATATTCAATTACTTCTATTCATAATCTAATTTTATGATTTGTACGTTAAGTTAAGACGGTGTCTCCGGCACCGAATGTGGCATCCGTCATCGGGTCTCACGGGACTGGGCAGAGGGTGTTACAAAAAGTCTCCTGATAGTCCACTCCATAGGTCTGAGTAAATCCCTTTGCCACTAATTTGGCTTTGTACCTTTCAATTGTGCCATTTATCCTTTGTTTTACTATAAATACCCATTTGCATCCCACTGGTTTTTTCCGTAATGAAGGGGTAACAAGTTCCCAAGTTTCGTTCTTTACTAAAGCTTTCATCTCCTCCACCACTGTTACTTTCCATTTTGGATCTTGATATGCTTCTTGCCAATTCTGTGGAATAGAAACAGAAGAAATAGACAACACAAAGGCTCTATAGGAATGTGATAAAGATTCATAAGAAACAAAGTGGGATATAGGATGTTTGGTTCAAGTTCTAACCCCTTTTCTAAGAGCAATAGGAAGGTCAACATCATCAACACAGGGTCAGAGTCAGAAATATTAATAGAAGGAATTGAATTAGAATTAGACCTGGGAGTTATAGAGAACTCACCACATGGATTTTTAGGAGCTGATTGCAGAGATGATGATTGACCAGGTGTATCATGCGTGATGGCATTAACCTTCTCCTTCTCTCTTCGACTATACCTTTTTAAATCTGGCCTATCAAGTCTACCCTTTTTAGGTTCTCGCTCATCACTAGTGTTTATATTCACAAATTATTTAGGAATAAACATGGACATAAGAGCTAAAGGAGACTCCTCTTCTAACCTAATCTCCCCCTGAAGAGGAGTTTGGGAGAAATAAGGCTCAGACTCTCTAAAGGTCACATCAATACTCACAAAGCATTTGCGAGAAGGGGGATGATAATACTTATACCCTATTTGAGTAGCAGAGTAACCAACTAATACACATTTCAAAGCTCTAGGTTCCAACTTACCTCTATGCCTATGATGAATAAAACAAGCACAACCAAACACTTTTGGAGGAACAATGTATGAGGTACTACCCTGTAAAGCAGCTATAGGACTTTTGAAATTGAGTGTTCTAAGAGGCATACTATTAATAAGATAAGCTACAGAGAGCACCGTATCTCCCCAATAAGACTTAGGAACATTCATGGTGAATAAAAGTGATCTAGCTACCTCAAGCAAATGCTTATTTTTTCTTTCAGACACCCCATTTTGAGCACTAGTATTTACTTAGGTAGTTCGATGTATGATTCCATTAGAGTCTAAGTAAGCTTGAAACATGCTATTCACATACTCAGTTCCATTATCAGTTCTCAAAATTTTAACCTTTGCATCAAATTGTCTACTAATCATGTTATGAAAAGACTTAAAGCAACAAAACACTTCATCTTTGGCCTTTAGCAAATAAACCCAAGTTAATCTAGTACGAGAATCAATAAAGGTAACAAACCATTTATAATCGGATAATGAAACAGTAGAAGTAGGACCCCATATATCAGAATGAATTGTCACGAAAGGAACCAAACTTTAATTATTATGGGAAATATAAGAACTTCTTGTATGTTTAGCAAGTTCACAAGCATCACAAACTAAAGATTCTAACTGACAATGCTTAAAAAGACTAGGATATAACCTCCTTAGGACTAGAAAAGAGAGATGCCCTAATCGCCTATGCCACATAATTATTTCTTGACTAGGATTATTATGATTTCCTAATAGGGCTCGAGGAATATGGGGAGCCAAAGAACTGCAACTCTTTTTCAAGAGATATAAGCCATCATGCAATCTACCAAAGCCGATCGTTTTACCTATTCTCAGATCCTACAAAACACAATGAGTAGGAAAAAAAAATTCAACTTTGCAATTTAGGGCTTTTGTAATAGCACTAACAGATAAAAGATTTACAGAAAAACTGGGTATGTGAAGGACATAAGTTAAATCAATGGTGGGTGTGCACTTAACAGAATTTGTGCTAGCAATAGATGCAAAAGAACCATCTGCACTGTGAACAGTTTCTTTGCCAAAACAAGATGCATAGGTTATGAATTTATTAAAAGAGCCTATCATATGTTTATTTGCTCCTGAATCTATAACCAATGAATCATCGTCAATAGAAGTAGCAAGAAGGGCCATACCTGATTGCACAAAATTGGAAGAAGTAGTAGAGGTGGATGTAGACTCAAACTTTGACAAAAGATGGTTTAGCGATCGTACCTCCTCAGTAGAGAAACTCCCAACAGACGATGCTTCAGGTACTGCTACTATTTCAGCTTGGTGTGCAACAGGTATAGAGGAACCCATCCTTTTACCACCACGACACCTAGTTGCTACTATTTCAGCTTGGTGTGCAACAGGTATAGAGGAACCCATCCTTTTACCACCACGACACCTAGTTGGTCGTCCATGCAATTTCCAACATGATTCTTTAGTATGTCTTTGCTTTCCACAATAATCACATACTAACTGGTATTTATTTGAGAAATCTGGGTATTTTGTGAAGGTTGAGAAAAATGAAGTCCGGATTTCTCAACAAAAGCAGTAGTGAGCATGACAACTCTGCGGCTTCTTCCTGTTGAACATAGGAATATGTCTGCTGCAATGAAGGCATAGGGTCTTTTTCCTAGATTTGTATCCTTATCGGATCATGTTCAGTATTCAAACTTATAAGAAAATCATATATGCATCCCTTCTCAACTTTCCTCTAATATCCTACCACATTAGCTTCATATTTGGGATGATAATCTTCATAGTAATCAAGTTTTTGCCACAAACTATTCAATTCAGAATAATATTGATTAATGGTCATCTCACCTTGCTTTGTTCCTTGAACTTTGTTTCGAATTTCATAAACTTGTGCTTCGTTCCCATGTTAAGAATAAGTTTAGGAAACAATCTTCCAAATTTTTTCTACAGTATCCAACATCAAATACCCACTAGAAATCTGAGGTTGCATGGAATTAATTAGCCAAGACATGACAAGATAATTTTCAGAATCCCATTTATCAAAGGTTGAACTGGTATTTTAGGTTGGGTTTTAGTTCCAGTAAGGTATCCCTGTTGTCCTCTAGCTTTAATAAACAAGAGACAAGACCTTGACTAAGCAAGGAAATTAGTGCCGTCAAGCTTTACGAGACTAACTTGCAAAGAGGGATTATCATTAGAAAAACTAGATTAAATTTCACTAGGTTCAACAATTTTGGTAGTTTTTTTCAAATCACCCATAGTTAAAAATCAATGAAACAAGCGCAAATAAGCAAGAACAGTACTGTTTTTATGCAAATTTAAAGAGACAGCCAATGAAACCTCAACCAAAAATGATTTTAACACCTAAAATAGGGTTGCCGGAGGAAGGGCAGACGACTGGATGGAATTACGCTGAAAAAAATAGTCGAAAAAATGGGTAACGCACTGACACGCGGATGAAATGTAGGAAAGTTCTTAGGGCACGTGAGCTCACGTGCTTCGCCGAAAAGTAGCCAGTTTTTGGTGGAAGGTTGATCGGCGGCTGGGCTACCCTCTAAGCTGTGCGATGTTGTGAATACCCAAATTTTGAGGCTCAGAAAGCCTGTTTTCCCGGACTGCAAATAGTCCGGCCGGACCGGAGGCTGTTTCGGAAGTTCACCGAAAATATGTCAATAGGCAGTTCACCTGAAAATATGTCAATATGGTTACTTTAAAACGTCCGGAATGTTCCGCGAGGATCGCGGAAACAGGTCCCGGAATATTTTTTCGGAGGTCCGGAACCTCCCAAAAAGGCCCCCGGAACGAAAGGCACAAGTGTCCACACCGCCACGGCGGCAGCAGCCGCCCAGCCCTGGGCGGCACTGCCCGCCCCGCTGCCTGGCGACGGCCTGCCGCCCAGACGCGGGTGAGGCCTTCCGCCCGCTGGGCGAGGCCTGAGCCCGCGCGCGCGGGGCCTGCCGCCCCAACCCGACTGGGCGGCACTGCCGCCTCCAGGCGGCACCCGCCCAGCTATGGGCGGGGCCTGCCGCCTCCACCAACAGGGCGGCAGCTGCCGCCCCTCCCGGTGGCACCTGCCGCCCGGACCCGAAAAAATGGCTATAAAAGGCCATTTTCAGCCTATTTTTGGTGGCCTTGTCTATTTTGATAGACGCAAACCTCTCTCTCTTCAACGGCTCTTGCGTCCTTCTTTACGCTTTTTGCATTTTTAAAATTTAATTTTTATTGCATTTTTATTGTGATAATTTGAACCATAAAATTAAATAAAATTAAGAAATTAAATTAATACCTTAAACGGAGGAGCTTAAACTGGAGTTAAAGAAGTGGTCGACGATTACATCAGGTACGTAACAAAACTCTGCCTATTTAATTTTAGCACTTCATGCATATTTCTCTTCTACTCCTAATAATTCTACAATTGCATAAATGCATCCACGTCATTATTTTCTGCAAATAAAACTGTCTCGATTAAATAACGATTAAACTTAAATGCCCGGTTAATTAATAATCGTGGTATTAAAAGTTTAAATCCGACAATATTGGTCAAAATGCCTAGTTAATCAATAACTACGGTGTGATTGCCTTTGTTTCGAACACTTCGCCTAAAGGTCCAATTAATCAATAATTGTGGCTAAAAGCCTTAATCAATCGCGTTTTGGCAACAAATTGCCTACAGTTTAATCAATCGAACCGCCGATTAATTGATAATCTTGGCGTGGCATTAAAGCCTAAATCGTACATTTTGGCAAACTAATTGTCTAAAACAACACCTTTTGGCCAAAGGCCTAAAATCAACCATTTTAACGACAAATCACTTAAAATCAATCTTTTGGCAAAATGCCTTAAAATGAACCAATTTTTGGCCGAAGGCCTTAAAATCAACCATTTTGGCGAAAATCACCTAAAATCAACATTTTTGGCAACAATTGCCTAAATCAAATCATTTTGGCTAAAAGCCATTAAAATCAACATTTTTGGCAACATGCCTAAAAATTAATCAATTTTTTGGCGAAATGCCTAAACAAAAATCATGCACAAAGCATACACTAAATCATGCACAAAGCATACACAAAACCATGCACAAAGCATACACACTTATGCACTTATGCAACAAAGCATACACACTCATGCACAAAGCATACACACAAAATGCACAAAGCATACCATACAACTTATGCACAAAGCAACACATCTCAATGCACAAAGCATACACATTCAATGCAACAAAGCATACAACTATGCAATTAAAGCATACACCTTTCAAAGCCTTTTAAAAAGGCTATCGAACTACGTGACCTTTGATCTTCCATTCAACGGAAGTACGGTAGGCCACGTTCGGGATTTTTTACCCGGGTGGCCAAAGTCGAAATCATCGAAATCAAACTCAACATTTCATTAATCCATTCATTCAACCTTGCAAAGCATCATTCATCGGTAGTTATCAACATGACATAAGTTCGGGATCCATCCTCGGGTTTCGCCAGACTGTGGCCTTAAACATTGGGATAATTAATCTAGTAAACTAGGTTAATTAAAAATGAAGTCACTAGGGTTTTTCCTAGTTTACCCTAAAATAATTAAACAAGGTGGCGACTAGACACACACTCACGTGCATTTCTTCTCAATTCATCATATCATCACAATGCCTATGTGCTTTTGGGAAGGGGTTCACAGTTTGGAAACTCTGGCTCGGGAATTATGTAATTAATTTGCATAAAGTTTGGACTACAATTTGTTGTGAAAACTAACACGGTCCTTTCTTTAAGGCATCATTTTATTAAATGCTTTGTTTTGCAGGGTAACCCTAATACGAAATCAAGTGGTTTCTTTCCTTAAGACAATACTTGATAAATCCCGGACTTTTAATTGACCAAATGTGATTAAGACATTAAAACTTGTTATTTATTTGCAACGATTGGGATTCCTTTCTCCATTGCATAAAAAAATGATTTCAAATGAATTTCTTCTCTTTTCTGTTCAAAATTTTTCTGAGTCCTGGATAGCAAGGTAAGCGCTGATCGGCAGGTCTCCTTTGATTAATGCCCGAACGGACAGCCAAAGCGTCCTCCCTGTTTACCGCTGCGAAACTCATCTCTAATCCTTTTGGAGGTGGCACATGGGTTTATGCGTACCGTGGACCACGCGAAACTCCTTGTTTCACATGTGGTTAAGGTATAATCCATACTCAAAGGTTCAGGGTCCTTAAATAAGCCGAAATTCTCTATTTGATCATAGCCTATAGAACCTATCCTTTAGGAACTAATATGCACCCAATGGGTTACGAATCTATCTCAATTAAAATAAATTATGAACGTGTTGTTGGTGCGGCATTCATGAATACCAATACAGCATTAAAAAAGAAAAAGAGAAGAGAGTGGAGGGACACAAAATAAAATCCCTTCTGTTTGTCAGTCATGACAGTTGGCAAAAGTCGCTTGTACCTCAATACAGTTACTCTGACACACAATACCGCCCACTATACCCTATGCAATTACCCTTACACTTAACAGGTAACCCCTGTGCAAGCAACCAATCAATAGTACCAGCACACCTACAGTTCTATCACCAAGCCTCAACTACCACCGATGGCACCTAGCTGACATCCAAACTCTCCAAATGGAACAAATGGAAGCCAGAATCAGGCTATGGAATGAATGAGGCATGCTGCCCAAGAACCGCCCTATTAGCTTGAATTAAGTTGGTTGGTAAATGGGAGTGGGGCTTCCGCTGGGGGGAGTGTCCTGCTGCCTCCAACCACGGACCTGGCTCTGAAGCTATGTCTTCAAACCTAACTTTGGATGAAAAATGACCTCACAAAAACTGCTTCTGGCTGGAGCTCAAAGAATGACCAGAGAAAAACTGGAAATTGCTAGAACGGCTCTCAGTTACTGGGCTCTAAAACCCACAAGGAGGTTGGTGGACATGGACTCTTTGTCCTTGTTCCTCGAAGCAAGATTGGCCTAACTAAAAGTTCAAAATGCCAAAACATGGACAAGTTTGATGGAACCACCTGTTCCTAAAAACAACACTTGAAAATGTATGTGGGCGCCCTTTAACCCAATTTTGGAATTAAGCAGCGAAGCTCCTTGCTCAGTTGTTCCACAAACCTTGCTGTGCTGCTTTGAGATGGGTTTGTCAGTATTGGACCGCTCTAAGATGAAAACCTGGGAGGATTTTGCAATGCTTTATTCTCAGTATCACTATAAATAGAGTTGTGTTACTTCGAAGAGAAACTGGAAACTACGCAAACAAAAAGAACAATGACCCCTTTTCCTCGTCCTTATGAGGTGGAGGTGCTAAAAGGCCGCAAAATGATCAATCGACCTTTCAGAAACAAGACAGTGGACATACTCTTAAAAAACTTGTTGCCTGTCTATCAACAACAGTTACAGACTTCAATATTACCATCATTCTAGTCGCTCAATTGCCACTGCTTACGAAAGGTGGACGGATTTTCTTTTAAATGGGGGCAACTAAAAGAAGAATCGGGGGCCCTCAAAAATACAAAAACCTAGTCAAGTTAGTCATATCTTCATCGTAAGTGGCAGCATTACTCCCACAAAATCCTCTACGTGTGGGAAATATGAAAAGAGCTGGCAGTCAAGTCAAGAAAGAACCTACACTGATCCTCGTGAATGCCAATCCTTTTGGTATCCGAGAGCCGTTAAGCAACATATATCAAACCTTTGGAACAAGCACTCACCAACCCACTACAAGGAATTACAGCCGATGTAATATTGTGAGTATATCAAAAAGGGATATGGGCACAAGACTGAAGCATGTTTGGACCCCTCAAAAATCGCATCAGACCTAAGTTTGGATAATGGTTCGATATTCACGAAGCAACCCAACATTAGCACTAAACCCTTTCCAATCACGGGTAAAAATGCTATTGTTTCGACCAAGAATTGATCGATCCTTTCGAGCTATTCTTGGAAATGAATAAATCTGTGTCCTAGATCTGAAATGACCTATCTGAAGGAGGTCGATGCTATAACAGAACGGGAGACAGTAAGAACCTTTAGTTTGGACAAAATTTCCAAAATAATCCCTACCAAGAACGGAAAAGGATGAAGGAGGATCCCGGTCCTATCACAATTAAAAAAGACACAAGCTAAGGTGTCAATCTGGGAATTTTAGCATCATCTTTTCCTCATCGCCAAGCTCTTTGCAAGGCTTTGGAGCAACTCTCAGACATCGGTACAGGTTAGCCCTGAAGTGCTAGTGTCCACCCTCACTCAATCATCTAAAATGCAAAGCATGCGGGGTTCTCTGATGATGAAGCTTACCTAAGGAGGGAAACAGTCACAACAATGCTCTTTATGTCACCATTCAAGACTAGAGACCAAAAAACTGTACCCATGGTTCTCATTGACATGGGTTCAGCATTGAAACGTCTGCCCCTAGGGTAGCCAGCTGTTTGGGGTTAGAAGAGGACAGATTTCAAAATTCCATCTGACCCAGATAGTGAAAGCCTATGATAGTAAACCCCGATAGGGAAAGTGGTTGGGGTTGCTATGCGCTAAAATGTGAACAATCGGGTCAGCTGTGATGGAAGTCCCATTCCAGGTAATTGAATGTTAACGACGCAGCTTTTTAATCTGCTTTTGGGTCGACATAGGATACACCATTGCCAAGGCAATAACCCTCGTCCTTACAACCAAAAGTCAAGTTCCTTAATGAGGACAGAAGTTATTACTTCCAAGGAGATTGACTAAAATCAGTTGAAAAAGCCGAAGGCTGAGCCTCTCGTTTGAGGTAACGCCTGAGACTACTAACTTGCCCTTTTCGGGATTTCTAATTTGACACTGTGCAGTTCATAAGAAGGAAGACTCAAACTCCCGAATTCTCTTTGATTTTCGGGACGGGCAGATAAATTGCATAGTTCCTTTAATGGCTTTGAAGAGTCCTTATCTGCCGGCCAATGAATATGGCAAAGGTCGGAATTAGACATACCCCCGCATTGCAAGCCTGGGAATGTCCCGGCTGAATGAAAGGGACTATTCGGTCTAGGTATCAGCTACTGAATGAAGATCCTGCTGCTGAGAAGCACCAGCAAGAAAGGGAAAGAGAAGAAAAATCATACAAATGCATCCTCACCTTTTTGACTTTAAATAGTGACACCTGTTCTGCAAATTTCGGAGAGACGATTCCTTATCGTAACTTCCAAGAAACCATTTTAACTGCCCGACGCTAAAAAGATGCTGCCTGGGTTAGAAAATATTCCTGAATGTATGGGTAACAAGCCAAAACGAAGACCGATCCGAAGTGGAAGACTTCTGCAGCCTAGTCCTCTTTGATGAGGTTGCCAGTCATTACAGGAACGGTGAAAGACCAAGATCTACTAAGGCCTAATCAAGCCGAATGAAGGGCTCTCACCAACTGGTACACCGCAGGAGGAACAGCTGCTTACGAACCCCTCCCGAGTCGAACCTAGAGTCAAAAGTTGAATCAAGTTCCTGTATTGCGTTTGAGTCTGACCTGGGTTAGAGATGAGCCAGAGTCTCCATCCAATTCTGAGTCGTCTGTGTCGGAATTTTGAAAATCCAAGATTTCAAATTTGAAATGTAATCTTTGAAGACGATTCCGTCATAATCATAAAGGTTTTACAGATCCTTGATTACCCGCGTGTTCTATCTTTTCCAAGCATTTCCAAAGCAAAAATGAAAGAAAAAGAAAAATAAACGAAATAAAAAATGAAAAAGAAAAAATAATAATTGGCAAAAGAAGAAAATGAATAATACATACATTGCATTTGAATTGTGCTAACAAGAAACAAGTCATTGAATGCTTGAGAAGTTCGCCGATTGCCTTCATGTGGAAGGCAAGCGACATCACGGGAATCGACCCAGCAATAGGCGGTACACAAAATCCAGTAATACCCGAGGCTAGCCAGTAAAACCGAAGCTAAGAAGGCTGAAGAACAGAATGGTTCTTTGAAGATCAAGGAAGTGCCAATCAGCTGAAAACAAGTTCCATAGAACCATATCGCATACCCGACCATGTTAAGCAAACATCGTGCCAAGTGCCGAAGAAAGATGGCAAAGTCAGAATGTGTGTGGATTACCGGGATTTGAATGAAAAAAAAAAAAAAAAATAAAGCATGTCGAAAGACGACTTCCCCTGCCACATATTGACTTGTTGGTAGACCGATGGCGGGAACACAGATGGTCTTTGACCGTCCTGCTGTCGGATACAACCAAAATAATGATGCTATGTGCAGACAAAAGAGAAAACGGCATTCATCACGGAAGGGGAACCTACTGGCTACAGGGTCATGCCTTTTTGGGCTCAAAAATGCGGGCCCAACCATACAAAGAATGGCGACAGCCATCTTCCATGAGATGATTCACGAAGAGTAGCCAGTGTACTGGAACGACATGGTTGTTTAAATCAAAACAGCTTGAAGAAGCATACAACAAGTGCTCGAGAAGTTCTTCCTTAGACTTCGAAAGTATAATCTGAAGCTGCAACCCAGCAAAAGTTGGGGGTCTATTTCGAGCTACATCCCGGAGTATTTCTGGGGCAATATGGTCAGTCGGGAAGGGCATAGAGATTAGACCTTCGAAAGCCAAAGCCATGTCCTGAAATGCCAGCTCCAAGGAACGGAAAAAAGAAGTCCGGGGTTTTCTGGGAAACTACAGTATATCAGCCGATTCATCAATCAACTGGCAAGACACCTGTGGTCCTATGTCAAGTTACTTAGGAAAGGAGTAGCAGTCAAGTGGAAATGAGGATTGTCAGGAAGCTTTCCGACCAAGTCAAGCAATATCTGTTATCCCGCCAGTTTTAACAGCCACCAAGGCTAGGAAAAGCCTTTGCTGTTGTACTTAATCGTGACAGAAAGAAGCGATGGGTGCAATGCTAGCTCACAAAGCAAAGGATACAAGGGTAAGAAAATGCCGTGTTTACCTCAGCAAAGGATGCTAGAATATTGAAAGTTAAAATACAATAAAATAGAGAAAGTGTGTCTGGCTCTTAGTCTTGGGCCGTGTAACAAGCTATAGACTACTCTCGCTTACACTACGTACGTTATTTCTGAGTGCCGAACCCTTGAAATTCCTATGGAGAGCCGGGTTCTTGACTGTAATAATGGCAAATTGGGTTATCAAGTACTGCAGCTTATGAACTAAAGTTTTGTACCAACGGAAGGCTGATAAAAGGCGGTGCTTTAAAGCTGATCATTGGCTGAATTACCGGTCGGAGACCAAATGCTGGAGTTTGGAATTTCCTGATGAAGACCTTGTTAGCTTAGAAAGTGAAGTCTGGGAGAATGTAACTTCGATGGAGCTTCGGAATGAAACCATGGAGAAATGTACTTCGTTTGGTTCCTTAACCTACACGCTTGGATAAAATTGGCTTCGCAATTTGG
>NW_023590966.1:1086315-1138911 GCF_014843425.1 Jatropha curcas
GTTGCGTGTGTGTGATGTTGGGCGTGAACGAAAATACATGATGGATGGGCTCGCTCCCAGTATCGTTTTGCACGCTGGCCTGATGAGATCGGTCCAATGAGGGAGAGCGACCAATGGATCTCCTTTCGTCGTTCAACCAGGCCTCCTGCGATCTTAGTGACGATGATGATTGGATCCGTAATCAATCCCCCGCTTTCCTCAAAAAGATTTGTCCTCAATCTGCACCCATGTCAAAAAGGAGACAACATCACTAAACGTTAAAGTAGCGGAAACACCATTACTCACCTGGTAAGTCTATCTTGTAGGCGTTGTCTATTTTGACGCGGTTCCAAGACTTTGGAATAATTGGTCCACTAGGAAGTATTGAAATGGACCATCTCCACGTGCATCAAGCTTAGTCTTCCTTTGATTGGAAAACCTTTCCTTGCAAAAATGTACCCAAACCCAATCTCCCGGCACAAACACTAGCTTCTTCCTACCCTTGTGTGCTCTGTCAGCATACAACTTGTTCCTCTTTTCAATGTTTGCTCTAGCCTTCTCATGTAAAGACTTCACTAAATCTGCCTTTTGAGCACCATCTAAATTAGAAATTTCATTTAAAGGTAAAGGAATAAGATCCAAAATAGTCAGTGGGTTAAAACTATAAACAAGCTCAAATGGACTAAAACCTGAAGTAGAATGTATGATACGGTTATATGAAAACTCAATGAATGGCAACCAATCTTCCCAAGTTTTTAAGTTCTTACCCTTAATAGCACGGTACAAGATTCCTAAAGTTCTATTCACAACCTTAGTTTGTCCATCTGTTTGTGGATGATAAGTGGTAGAATAAAGTAACTTAGTACCAAGCTCACCCCATAAAACTCTCCAAAAATGTGAAAGGAACTTTGCATCCCTATCAGAAACTATAGTTCGTGGCACCCCATGTAACCGTACCACCTCTCTAAAGAAACCCTCTTCTAAAAGAATAATTTAGCAACATGGAATTAGCATCATCAGTTTTGTGAACAAGGAATGAAAATGAGCCATTTTGCTAAACCTATCAACTACGAACAAAAATATACTGTCTCTACCATGCTAGTCTTAGGTAAATCCAGAGTACCAAAACCAGTAATATATCCAACCCAAGGTGAAGCCTAGGAACTGGTTAAAGGCATATAAACCAACCCTATGAGGCATAAGGGACTTAAGATATTTGGCCTGTTTAACAACGTAAGACAAGAATCACAAAACTTTCTCGACATCCTTTTACGCATATGAGGCCATATAAAGAATGTTCATCAATATGTCATAAGTCTTTATGTACCCCCAAAATGTCCCATCAAATAAATGTCCCATCAATCCCCCACAATGAGACTCAAGTACAAGAGAGCATTTAGGCATGCAAAGTTTACTGCCCCTAAACAAATATCCTTCGTGTCGATAAAATTTATCAAATGCCCCATGTTCACATGCCAAATATACATTGCCAAAATTAGAGTCAGATGCATACAAATCCTTAACATACTCAAATCCTATCAATTTAGAGCTACGAGTAGTAAGTAAGGTATATCTCCGTGACAATGCATCAGCAACAGCATTATCCTTTCCATGCTTGTATTTAATAACGTAAGGGAATTGTTCAATGAACTCAACCCACTTACCATGTCGCTTGTTGAGCTTACCTTGACCCTTACCTTGACCCTTCAAGTGTTTTAGGGCTTCGTGATCATTAGGGCCTTCGGGTGATCCAGTATGAATGACAAAACTCCTTAGGTAGTAAGTAGTGTGCCATACGTCAAGTCCTTCACCAAGCATGATAGCTCCTTATTCAGAGGTTGAGTAATGAGTTGTGCATCCGTTCAACTTCCTTCACTTTGAAATAGGCAATTTTGGTTTCTTCTCTTTGCATCAGTACCTCCTCCAATTCCTACACCAGAAAAGCATCACACTCAATTTCCAAAAGTGTTCATCACAGAAGCATCACACTCAATTTCAAAGGTATTCTCAAAATTAGGTAAAGAAAGTATAGGAGCAGATGTCAACTTCCCTTTGAGCATGTCAAATGCTTTCTGTTGTTCCTCGACCCACTTGAACCCAACTTCCTTTTTTATTACCTCCGTGAGTGGTGCGACAATCGAAGAGAAATCTAAAACAAATTATAAAAGCTCACCAACCCATGGAAACTTCGCACATCCGAAACTGATGTGGGTGTTGGCCATTCCTTAATAGCTTTCACTTTCTCCTCATCTATCTCAATACCCTGTGCACTCATAAGAAAACCAAGAAACACAAGTCTATCTATACAAAATGTGCATTTCTTAAGCTTAGCATACAATTGGTCAGATCTTAAAGCTTGCAATACTAGCCTAACATGCTCAACATGATCATTAAGAGACTTGTTATAAACAAGTATATCATTAAAGTACACAACCACAAATTTTCCTAAGAAAGCTCGTAAAACATGGTTCATAAGCCTCATAAATATACTAGGTGTATTAGATAATCCGAAAGGCATTACTAACCATTCATACAAACCATACTTAGTTTTAAAAGCGATTTTCCATTCATCCCCTGGTTGCATTCTAATCTGATGATAACCACTCATTAAGTCAATTTTATTAAATCGATCTTTTGTAAAAGTAAGTAGGCCCCACACAACTCATCATAACATGTCATCAAGTCTGGGATTAGGGTGTCTGTAACTTTACAGTGATTCTTGTTACCGCCTTACCAATCAATGCACATATCGCCATTGTACTCATCCTTGTTTTTTGGTTACATAAAAGTACTGGAAGAACCTGGAACGGCACAAGGACTCATGCTTTCTCGCACCAATCCTTTCTCCATAAGCTCATCAACTTGCCTTTGCAACTCCTTTGTATCCGTCGGATTGCTTCGATAGGCTGGTCGATTTGGAATGGTGGAACCGGGAATGAAATCAATCTGATGTTCTATGCCTCTCAAAGGTGGTAATCCACTAGGTAGCTCCTCTGGAAAAGCATCAGTGAATTCCTGTAACATAGAAACAAACACAGGAGGTAAACCATCAAGATTAGTGTCAGCGTTAGAAAATAAAATTTCCTTGAACCTAAGAAGCACTTGAACCTAAGAAGCAACACGGGCTGCCTCAAGGCTATGGCACACTTAACCTCTCTAACTCTCGCATAAAAAGTGTGTTTCTTTCTCTCTCCTCTCGGTGTTCCACTCACCGTTGGGCCAATAATCTGTTTGGTATCTTTTGTGGCCTCTTTCTTTTCAACCTCTCTCTTAACACTCTTTTGTTCTCTCGAACTGGAAGCCTGGAAATGCCTCACTCTTCTTTTCCCTCAAGAAGCTGAAGTTCTCTCTTTCCTCTCGCAGTATATTTCTTCTTGATGTGTTATACTTCTTGAATGCTCCTTTGTTCCTTTGATCTCCATGGATGAGTGTTGGCGGATTCATATCACAAAGAGTATCGGTTAAAGAACCCATCATGTAGTGCCTTTCGATCATATTGCCATGGCCTTCCCAACAATAGATGGCCTGCCTGCATCAGTACTACATCACACAAAATCTCATCTTTGTACCATCCAATGGGGAATGGCACAAGCACCTGACGTGTCACCTTCACCTCTCCACCATCATTCAACCATTGCAATCTATAAGGTTTAGGATGTTTAAGACATGTCAAATTCAACTTATTCACCATACTCACACTAGCAACATTAGTGCAACGCAACTACCCCCATCCAATTAATAAGCAAGGCACACTTTTCATGTAATCAGAGCATCTAGTGTGAAATATGTTGGCTCACTTGTTCAAGCCTCTCCTCCTTAACATGCATATTCCAACAACCGCCTAACGCCTAACAACTAGAGATTCTCCACGTTCAGCAAACAACAAGTTATGCTCATCCTCATCTGAATTATCATTATCAACATCATGCAAATGAGGCATATTATCACAATCACTACATTCGGATTCAGAATTAACATTTCCATCTTCCCTAACAATCATAACCCTTTTATTAGGACATTGAGATGCAATATGCCCTTTTCCTAAACACTTAAAGCATTTAATCTCTAGCAGGGTTTATAGAGTTAGAAGTACCTTTGTTTCCTTTGAATGTAGTTTGGGCAACCTCTTTACCTTTCGAAACTGATTCAGTTCTTTGGAAACTAGGACCTTTGAAATCTCTCTTCTCTCCTCCTTTGGACCATTTGGTTTCCAAAGTATTGTTGGAATATTTGTTGGTAGACTTTCCCTTGTTCTGCCTTTCTAGCTTCATGGCCATATCTATCATCTCTTCTAGTGTATCATAGCGATACATCTCCAAAGCATCAGCAATATAGCTATTTAGACCTCCAAGGAATCGTGACATGGTGATTTAGGTGATACAGATCAAGGGAGCAAGATGAAGGATCCTTTAGCTCTACCCGAGGGACCAATCACAAGAGCTCGTGCAACGAAGCTACGAACAGCCTTGAATGCATTTACTCAAGAACAAATCACATTGGAGCTTCAAGATCATAATTATGCAAGATGTGAGATTGAACTTGAAGCAATTCAACCTCCTTCATGGTCTCCCATTTGTGGTACGGGTCGCATTTCCCTTTCTTCCTTTCTCCTTTAACAAACCACTGTTCCCCGCCAGAACATAGCATTATCCCTTAAACTCAACTGGCTTGCAGGTTGAGACTCTTCGTTTCAGATAATTATGACATCTTCAAAAATTGCTCAACCCCTTTCTTTCCCATTCTAAGTACTCTTTCTGCGTTTTTGTTTTCCATGGAAACTCCTAACCTTTTCAATTTTAAAATGGAACCCAAAGTCACCATCAAGCTGTTACTAACTCCGGATTATCAACTTCATCATTCTTCAGGAATTTGAAATTCAATCGGGTGGAGTATTAGCTTGACGCAGCTTCTTTGTAGTATTGGAGCTTTTTGGGGCAGCTTTAATTTTCCTGGCAATTTCCTCTCTCCAAGATCTTGGCAGTGGAAAGTTGTTATTAGGATCGAAATTGCCCTTGAATCGGACTCACATAAAAGCTTCAATTGGGGTCTTGAATTTGCCTCCCATCGTTTACTAGATATCTCCTTGACTGTTCCTGTACTCGATTGGATTAGTACTCAAAAAGAAATCACAAAAAAGGAAATTGGTTTAAAAGTGAAGAAAACCCACTACCTCACGTGTTTACACTCCTTAACCCACTCTTTGCCAACATCCTTCTGAATTGTACTCAGAATTTTAAGCCAACCACATCAAAGTCTCCAGAACACGTTCTAGAAACACAAGGGAAACAAAACCTTAACAACAACTAAGCGCACAAACTCTAGAAAGAAGACTCAAAAACGATAATGCATTGTAGTACCAAGGACAAAGATGCATGTACACTTGATATATAATTTTTTAGAGTGTAGTTGAAACAAACAAATACACCCTAATAATGGTAAAAAATAGAGGCAAAAAGGAGAAAGCTTCAAAACAAGAATAAATACCAAACTAGAAATTTAAAAAGGACGAATTTCTGATATAATGTATGGAATTTAGTTCACACAAGCAAAAACCAAATATGGAAACCTAATTTTACTTCTACCCAAAAACAATTGCAAAAGCAAACAAAGAAAAAAAACCCAAAAAAAAAAAATAAAATTTTTTTCTAAGGTACTGTAGCACGGGATGGCTAACTGAAGTACCTGTAGCACTTTTAGTGTAGAAGTGACTGTTAGCAAAGTTCCTGTGGAGCAAGTTGGACCCCAATTTAGGGTAGTGGAGTTCCTGTTAAGCAAAGTGAACCCAATTTGTGTCTTCCGAATTTCCCAATTTTAGGTAGTTAATGAATTATAATTAATTGTCCAACAATGCTTTTGTGTCCCCCAATTCAAATTTGGTAGGTAATAATTAGTTGTACAACAATGACTTTCTTTTTTTTTTTTTAAATCAAGAACACAAGAAGAAAACTCAAGGAATAACAAAGCAAAAACCCAGATTTTGGAATAACTCCAAAAGGAAAATCGAACACTAAACAAACACAAAGAAGAAAAGCAAGATGAAACCTAGATCCAAGAAGATCTAACACGAAAAATCTAGATCCGAGAAGATCTAAAATGAAAAATCTAGATCTAAAATGAAAGCAAGCACTAAGACAACATCAAAGGAATTCCAGCAACAAAAAAACTAGATCCAACAAGATTTAAAGAGAAAAATTCCAGATCTACAATGAAATCAAGAAATAAGACAAACAACAATGGAATCCAACAACAAGAAAACTCAAATTCCTAACTAAGATAACAATCCAGCAACAAAGAGAAAACTCAAAATTCCTAAACATAAAGAGAAACAGGAGACTTTAACCCCCAAAACTTTGAGATTTTGGCTTCTGATACAGAATATACGATCGAATTCCAAAAGGGATGAGATGTGTTCCCTCTTTATGCACCCTCGGTTTTATAATGGGAAACGGAGAACACCCAATAATCGAAGATCTAAAATGCTCTTATGCACCCCACGTTTATTTAAGGAAACGGTAACACCCAATAATCAAGCACAAGAAAACAAAGATGAAATCGCCAAACAAACGAATTAATAAGTTTAAACCTAAATTCTCGATGCAAAATTAAGGAAAGGCAATCTCTCACTTTCACTCTAGCAAATGGAAACAAGAAAGCTTTGAACCAAATGAAGTTTTTTCAATTTTTTATCAAAAAAATTCCGTCCTTTACCAAGGAAGACCAAGTTATTTATAGCTAAATAAAGGAATCTAGGTTTAACAAAGCATAAAAACACATAAAAACACGCCTAATTCCCTCCCAAGCCTTTCAAGCTAATTGGCGCGGGCCACTGTAAGCAGGCGTGCCTTCCCTCCACACTGTAGCAGTCAAGCTAATTTATTGGGAGTGCTTCAAACTTTCACGGGCCCACCAAAACAACAATTTAGAAGCCTTAGGAATGCCTTCCAAGCTCCTTCACAACCCCACTTTGTTGAAATGCGACATTCATGAGTTCTTGTTCTATTTGGTGCTCTTGAAAAACAAATTAAGATATGGCTGCCCCATATCGCTTGGCCACGGCTCCTTGTTAATCGGTTCCAAATGGAAGCAACCAAATGAATCTCCTTGCTCCTTGTAATCGGTCCAATAGGAAGCACCAATGGATCTCCTTCGTCGTTCACCATGCCTCCTTGCGATCCAGTGACGAGTGATGATGGATCCGCATCAGTATGAACCTATCAAAAAATTATTTTAAACATTCTTCCAAAAACAAAAAGCCACTTGGCACATTTTTTACACTTTCAAAGAGACCACAGGCCCACAATTGCACCTCTCCAATAGGTGTAGTGTTCCTTGGTGGACCAAAAACACTAGTTTTGGATTATAAAATTAGTTGCGCAAATGTTTTCCCACGTAAACAAGGTTAAGTCATTTTTCTTAATTGCTAACTTATTTTTCATTAGCCAACAACTTATTTTTCTTGACTTATTTTCTTTTAATGTTCCAAACAATGAAAAATTATGGAAAATATTTTCCTACAAGTTATTCTACAGAAAAAAAACGAAGCCTAGGATGAGATTAAGTATTAGAAATAAAGTGATTCATGCCTAAAATAAGTACAAATGGTACTTGGTCAAGCATAAAGAAATTAAAGAAAAAGCATGAATACTACATTCTAATACTTAAATTTGCATCCTTATGACAATATGTGTATGTCTAATGTGTAGTATGGAGTTAATATGAATACTAATTTTATGCTACAGCTTCTAAGAGGAGAGGATTGAAAATAGAAGTTAATAAGTAACGGAGTGGAGTATGGGGAGCCTTGTAGCTCAGGTTAGTCCATTATATCTAGAACTTATGTTGTTTAAATGATAAGCAAAATGGTTTTAAAGAAACGTTTTATGAAATGTTACAAAGGTACAAGCAATAAAGCCAAGCTTTTATGTTATGAGTTCTAATAAGAGAAAAGCTGATTTGTTTATCAAATGTTTCATCAAATGGAATTGAATTCGAGTATGATTATTGTGATTATGAATTGATTTTAAAGAAAGAAAATATTAAAGTTAAAGTTAAATGTGTTTTATGTAAAATAATAAAGATTTAATACTAAATTTTTTACAATGGTTGGAAATACTCGTTTGAATGGAAAATGGAGGATGTTGACCATTGACTCTTGTAGTATGAGGGGTGATCTTGAAAGAATGAAAATAGAAGTGCTTGAGCTAAATGATATGTTGCTCATTATGGTTTATAATTGATTTATAATGGAGATACTTGAAAAGTCCCATAGCTAAATGTATGACATGCTTATTACCCGATATCACTTCATTTATTGAAGTTAATATTATGACATAGTTATTGTCCTACTGATATCATTTCATTTGTTGAAGTTAATATTATGACATAGTTATTGTATTTATAACTGGAGCATACTTGAAAATCCCATAGCCTAAGAATGTATGAACTTGCTTATTAACCCGATATCACTTCGATTTATTGAAGTAAAGTATTGTGAGCAATAAGTTATTGGTTCCTGCTACTGATATCAATTTCATTTGTTGAAGGTTTAAATTATACAAGTTATCCTACTGATGTCCCACTGTTCATTTGTTTGAAATTGAGTTATTAGTATTACCCGATATCACTTCATTTATTGAAGTTAATATTATGACATAGTTATTGTCCTACTGATATCATTTCATTTGTTGAAGTTAATATTATGACATAGTTATTGTCCTACTGATGTCACTTCATTTGTTGAAATTGATATAGTGATTCATATGGATATGGCAATGAAAGATATTGCAAATGATATTGTTCCCTCTTAGATAAGGTTGAGATTATCCCTCTTCTGTTAATTTTCATATCATAGATTGAGGTTGAGATAGCTTTGTCTTGATGAGTTCATAAGGCACTGGCCCTTTGAATTGAGTATACATAAGCTGTGAATGATTTATTGATATGTTATAATATCTCCTTTTAATTTCTTACTTCGGATACCAAAAACCCATTTCGCTTAACTTGGGACGAAAGCGTGAATTGATTTGTTTTTAGTGAGCAAATGAATATGATTTAACTAATAAGCTTATTTATCTCTCTATCTAATTGATTTATTTTCAGTAAGCAAATGATAAGCATCAACTTGAAAAAGGTAATTTTGAGATTATTTTTCACACTTAAACATCTTAAATACCTAATGGTGAAATATAATTATATTATGTAATTTATATAGTACACTATTAAGTCTTATATTTCGCTATAGTTGTTTTCTATACTATCGCAAGAAAAAGGAAAGAAGAAGAAGTAGGGGAGAGAGAGAGAGAGAGTCATGCAGAGTACTGAGCTCTTTCTACAGCTTTGAAAGGTGAGCTACTGAGGTAGCCATTACCTTATGAATAATCTTGTTGAATTTTGTATTATGTATAATAAAGACTGGTAACTAATATATATATTGAGCATACCAATGCAAATGAAAGCTATATAAGTTTACAGTAATAATACACATTATAAAGCACTAGAAAAGTTTTACTTTTTAAAACTAACTTGTCTTAATTTTAATTTTTAAGGAACAATCCCGTATGTGATCTTCCTTTTAATGCGCTTATGGGTAATGGTTTCATCAATGTATTTTAATATGTAAGTGTATAATGTATAAAGGACTTTTAGTTAAAATGTTTTGATTAGTGGAATGTTTATATCTTTTGTATAAAGGCAATTTATTAAGTTCGACATTTTATCAAGTATGGGTTTATGATATCAAAAATGTTTTAAATAGTTTTGAACTTATTACAACTTATGCATCTTGTAAATGGGAAGTTAAGTCCCTTGTAGTATGTTTATTGAGTTCTTATGTAGACTAAGTGCTTGATAAACATATTACGGGCGACATGGCATACTTTACAATGGGAAAATGTGTGACATGTTTATTTTAGTATCAGAGCATGGTTTAGTTGTATACCGGATTAAATTTTGGATAGTTAAAAGTGTATTTATAAGTTTGCTCGAATATTAAGTGACGGTTAATCATTAGATATCTACATCATACAATTTTCTAATAATTATTTGAAGGAAGTGCCCTATAGATAAGAGTTTGAGAAAAATATCCCTATAGAATCATAATATGGAGGGTGATAATTACGGGAAGTAATTTTATCTCCCTTAGTAGTAGTCTGATGTAGGTTATCTCCATAGAATTATAATTTACATCATCGATTCTCTTTATTTGGGCTGCTAAACTGATAGTTCAACAGATGTGTCATGCCCGACTCTAATCACTAGAGGAATTGTCCGCTTTGGATCAAGCCAAATCACGCATACAAGATTGGCATAATTTACATCATCGATTCTCTTTATTTGGGCTGCTAAACTGATAGTTCAACAAATGTGTCATGCCCGACTCTAATCACTAGAGGAATTGTCCGCTTTGGATCAAGCCAAATCACCCATACAAGATTGGCAAGACTCGCACGGTTTTGTCCCGAATGTGTCATGCCCGGGATAAAAACCCCTCTAATCACTAGAGTGAATTGTCCGCTTGGCTGATTCAAAGCCCCAAGAGATCACCATAACCAAGTATTGGCAAGACTGTCGCACCGTTTTGTTCCCGTAATGAAATGGAAAAACTTTCCCAGGGGAGGTCCACCCATCCTTAGGATTTTCGTTAAGCGAGCCATGCTTAAACCCCTTAGAGGTTCTGTCCAACCGGTCCAGTCATTCCACCAAAAAAGGCGCCTCTAATGATTAGGTAAAACCGCTATCTTTTAGTGTCGGTTGTTAATAGTGAATTTACGAGAGTTGTGAAATACCATCAGTCGTGGACTTGGTATGTATTTTAGGTTCCAGAAAAAAAAGATGGTACTATGCATGATTTGAAATATTTTAGTTTTACTTATTTTTGGAAGCATGTTTGGAGGATGATTAGCGGTAGAAAAGTAAATTTCGCATGAATATTATTGGGAGAGGTTTATGTATGTAAGGAAATTATTATTTCTAGTGGTGTATATTGTAAGAAATAAATTATGAATTCTGTGTAGTGGGTTAATTTAATTTAACTGTAGAGGTAGATGTAATAAGCTAGGAAGAGAAATTATTTAGAAGTAATTAGACCGTTTGGTAGTGAAAACATTGCCCCAGTTAGGGGCACAGAACACTTTAGGCGAATTCCCGACATCGGGCTACGCACGGAAAGTGGAAGTCTCTAACAAGATAAAAGGTGGCAACCTTGAAACTAGGTGTGACGATTTGGGCTGCAGAAGCGATTTTCCCTAGCCCAGAAAAACAAAACCGTGAGGGGTTCAGCCTGACTTTAGCACCCAAAGGCGTAAGCCCAACTATCACCACGTAGGGCGTGGGGCTGTTACAATGTTGGTGTATCAGAGCCAAAGCCTTTGTCCCTCTGGCCGGGTGGTGTGCAAAGACCTCCACGAGGAACGCTGGGAGGTCCTAGAGGGGGTGTATGTGACATCCCAGGTTTGGGCACAACCACCTTTAGGGGCGGAATCCCACATCCTACGGGCAAAGTGGAAATCCTATACAATGTAGGAAAAGGGTGGCAAGCGCTGAGGCTAGGTTGACGCGATGTGTTGGGGCTGGCAGAGCGGTTTTCACCTAAGCCCCAAAAATAAAACCGGTGAGGGGTTCAGGGCCAGTGTGGCACCCAAAGCGGACGAATATCACACTTAGGGCTGGCTGTAACAGCCTTGAGATGAGATTTGACGTTGACTGTATGCTTAGCACACATTTGGCATTAAGATGAAGAATAAAATTTTTATTTTGTCAACAAAATTGACTGTTTTAGTCAAGCTTTGTTCCTTTCTCTCTTCTCCTTTCGGTCCAACGCCGATTTTCATCTTCTTCCTGCTTCCTTCATTTTTCATTTGGCTTACTCCAAATTACCACCAGCTACCAAATTAAACCAGAAATTAGGACTTTAATCTTAAAAAGACCTTAAAGTAGTAGAGAGTTGGTGAGATGGTATTGTAAAAAGCAAAAAGAATTTGAAACAGTTTTACCATTGAAGCAAGTAAGTTGTGCGTTTTGAGTTTGTGAATTTAATGAAGAGTAAGATCCATGGTTTAACGAGTTTATTGAGTGCATTTATAATTCATGCGTCCAACTATGTGCTTTGTTCAGATTTTTGCTTAATTTGATGATTTCTCATACTTTGAAGAAAGATGTTGGAGAGACCATCCTGCAAAAAGGTAAAAGAAGCCAAGGAGAAGGCTTCCAAGCTGTAATTCGAAGGTTGGTTAATAAAGGTTTTATGTGCGAATACTAGGTTTAAAGTTGTTGTTTAACGATGGTAGGTTTATTTAATTATATTTTGGGGAAAAACTTTGTATGTTTTGGTTTGAAAATTGATGAATTTTAATGTTAAATATGTTCTCACGTGGGATTGGGACATCATTTTGCACCCCTTTTGAGTGACTCCCCATCTGTTTTTGATCTTCTTCATAAAAAAGTTGACTCTATATTCAGCTTTCCAAAAACAGTAATCTATGTCTAATTCCAAATCTTTAGCTCAGACTTCTTTCCAAAACATATTCTTATGTCTAATTCCAATATTTTTAGCTCAACTTATGATTTAAATACCAAAATTGGTTCTGTTATGGTGTCTTATCTGTATATCCGAAATGATTGTCCATTTTGACCACTAAAATGGCAAAATAATGTCTTATGTTCTCATAAAAGTGGTAGCTCTACCTCTTATCTTTCCAGCCCATCCTTTTGTGTCCAATTTAGAGATACATAGCTCAACTTATGGCTGAAACACTCAAACTGACTCTGTTGTGTGGGGCCACATGCATCACTCAATTGAGTGCCCATTTTGACCACTATAATGATAAGATTAGGTTCTGAGTTCTTCATAAAAGTTCTTGCCCTGTGTCTTGAGACTTCTATGGTTCTAGATTGGTTTAATTTGAGTGTTTGGTTAAGTAGGAATTCAATAAACATTGGACTTGGTTCTGCTGAATCATCTGGATCTGTTGGGTCTGTGTTTCCTAGTGCTTTTGTTTGCATCTTAACCTTGAATATCTGGGCTGTTGGTCACTTCATAAAATGTAGAATGTTTTCTACTTTTAATGAATCTGATTTCATTCAATTTGGAGACCCATAACTCAATTATGTTTTTTAAAAACCCAGCAAAGGTCAAGTTTTGAAATGCCAAAATTCCTTGATTTATAGTAACTTATATCTATATATAAATATATACTATCTATAAAAAAGAAAATGTGGTAAATTTTAGTAAGTTGTAAGTTGAGAAATTTTGAAATGAATGGGTATAAGTATGAAGTGTGTTGATTAAGAATTTTGAGAAATAACAAAGTCCTTTGTGAAAGAGATGATTTGATTTGGCTCTACTATGCATGATTTGAAATGTGGTATGATGAGATGATTTGTTATGTGAAGCTTGATAATATGCTAGGGTTATCAGCCCTTTATAAATAGGCGGATGTGGCTTATTTGGTGTGATTTGTGTGATAGGGGTGGTGCTTTCATAGGCCACGATTGTGTGATGGGGGTGGCGCTTTCATAGGCCACGATTGTGTGATGGGGGTGGCGCTAACATAGACTGCGATCAAATCTGCTTATGTCCATTCTGTATTAGTACGAGCCTTAACTAAAGAATGAAACTTTATTTTTGTTATAAAAGAATGAAGACATAGTTGTATTTATAATCTTTTTATTGCTTTCAAAGTGTTTTAATTAAATTAATGTGATTTCGGTATTTCTATAATTGAGTAATTTAAAGCACTTGCGAGACTTGCCTTGGCTATTCTTGTTATTTTAATTGTTGGTTATTTAGCACCAGTGAGTTTTCCACTCAGCGCGTTGATTTTTATCACGCAGAGGTTAGGAGCGGAGGATGTTTTTCAAGACCAGAGGAGTAGCATCAGAGTAGATATAACATTTTGTGTAGGATATTTTGTAAATGGTGATTTTTGGCATGTATATAAAATGTATATAAAATATTGTATTGTGGAGGTTGTATATAATAAGTTTATAATTTATTAAGAGTTATTATTATTTAAGGAAACAACATCTTATTATATTTTTTGTGTATGATGATTATATCTTCCTTGAAAAGAATGTGTTTAGAATATTGTGATGGAACCTAAGTATCTTGATGGATATTTAGAAGTGCTGTGGCATGTTGTGTTGAATTGTAGTTTTGGGGTTTGGAGAAATTGGAAGTGTGTATACTTTCTTTGTGTGGCAAGTTAATTTTTAGGGGAAATTCTTGCGAAATTTTCATAGGAATTTCCTTAAATATTTTTTTTTTTTTGAAAACAAAAATGTTAATTACTTGCCTCCTTATAAAACTCTAACCACTTCTAATTTGTGAGTTAGCTGTAATAAGTGACATAAGACGGTGCTCCGACACCAATTGTGGCATTCGCCATCTGGTTCTCCGGGATTGGCTGGTGGGTGTTACAATTAGTTTCCCCCTTTTCGATATATGATTCGATTCATTCCTGTGTCCCGCATTCCACCACCCTAGCTAGCCTGCCATCCTAGAAGTTAGCCAGGAGCTTCGCTCTACCCGCCCTCTTAGGATCGCTTTGCCGGGTCGAGATGTCACAGGCGCTTTGCCGGGTCGAGATGTCACAGGCCTACCAGCTTTCACGTGGTTCGTCCTCGAACAATACATCTACTGGAGTGGGTCTGGCTCTGGTACCAACTGTCACGCCTGACTTTAATCACCAGAAGAATTGTCCGCTTTTGATCAATCCAACTTACCCATAGAAGATTGGCAAGAACAGCATGGTTTTCTCCCGCGGGTGAAATGGGAAACTTCCCAGGAGGTCACCTATCCTAGGATTTCCGTCAAGCAAGCACGGTTAACCCTGGATGTCTTCCAACTCTTCAACCATTCCACCAAAAGGCGCCTCTAATGATTAGTTTTCCCCTTTTCGATATCTGATTCGATTCATTCATGTGTCCTGCATTCCACTACCCTAGCTAACCTGCCATCCTAGAAGCTAGCCAGGAGCTTCACTCTACCCGCCCTCTTAGGGGATCGCTTTGCCGGGTCGGGATGTCACAAGATGTTTGCCTTATTGAGATAAAATGCAG
The DNA here is from genome assembly GCF_014843425.1 of Jatropha curcas. The sequence continues at coordinate 1,101,352 of NW_023590966.1, forward strand.
GTAATCTTTAATAACAACCATAAGTAAACAATTTGGTGAATTGATTAAGTACGGTGCTATAGAGTTCATTTAAACGACTGGCCCTATAGAGGCAGAGCTGTGGTTAGAGAAGATAGGGAAAGTTTTCAAGAAACTCCAGTGTGAATATGCTTAGAGGTATAATTATGTAATATCCTTACTTCAGGATGATACATAGGAGTGATGGAAGACTATTCTCTAGCGTACAATTGAGCCACTTTTTCTGAGTTAGGTAGGTTTTCTCAGAAAGTTTAAAATGAAATATATTCCCTCTGCTTATTTGGATGCTAAGATGAAGGGTTTCTTTAGCTCAAACGGGATCATAAGACAATAATAGAATATAAGAAAGAGTTTACTAGACTCAATTATTATGCTGGGACTATTGACTTCTGACAGTGTTAGACTCAGATTCAGAGACAGTTCAGACCTTTATTATTACTTTCATAAGTTCCATCAATTAGTCATAGTTGTACCTATTATGGTAGATTTCATAGGGGAAAAAACCATCGGCGATTTCCTAAATCAGTCTCTCGCACTATTAGTTCAGGTAAGAGGTACTTCTTATGTAAATTAACTATATATGTATATCTTATCTATGGTGAGATAGGATACATTGTGAGGGATTGTCTCACTTCCAAAGCAACTATCTCTTGTATTGCCAAAGAGATCATTGCAGAAGTCTATGATTAATTATGAACCTTCTTAAATTATAGGCCAAGATAGAGGTATTGCAGGTAGTTAGAAGTCGATGAACCAATCAGAATAGATAGGTGCTTGAGCGAGAATATATGCTATGAGTTATAGACTTAGTGTAGACTCAGTAGGGTATGATTGCTAGTATATTTTATCCCTCTAATCGGAATATATATGTATTGAACTTGGACCCTTCTTATTCATATATCAATGATGAGATTACCTGTCGTGCTTTTGTTATTCGTGTGAGATTGGATCATGATAGGTTTGTATTGAATCCTTTGGGTTTGGAAGTGTGACATCCTACTGAATCGAATCGTTGCATAAAGTCGAGTCGAGTCGAGTCGAGCCGAACTAGAATCAAGTTCGAGCCATTCAGAGTGGGGTAGAATGGGATTTAAAATAAATACTTAACTGCATTGGACTTAATTGAATGAAACATAAAGATAAAAGTATAAGTATTAGGACCAAATTGAAATAAAGTATAAAGTTTAGGTAAAATTGAAATAAAGTATAAAGTTTAGGTATTAAATTATAAAATATTAAAAAGTTAGGTACTATTTGGTAATTTATAACATACAATTAGAGATAAATTTAGAAGTTACCCGAAAATTCCATTCACTTTCCCTTTCCATCTTCTCCTTCATCTTCTTCCTTCACTTTACCTTCTCCATCTTCTCATAAATCTTCCTCCAATTTCTACCTTAATATTCAACCTTTCAAGCATTAAATTCAACCTACAACTCTATCCAAGTAAGTTGAATTTCTTGAATTTCATATTTGTTTGAGTGATATTTGGATGATTAATAAGATGTTATTATGTATAGGAGAGGTGAACTCAAAGGTAGAAGCAAAAGGAAGCTAAGAAAAAGAGTAAAAAGCTCTTTTGTGGAAGGTTTGATAATCTCTTTTAGTTTAAACAAATTTTCTTGCATGAGAATATGTGTTAGTGTGATGATAGTATAAAATAGTTGCTGAATGTTGAGTAATAGGTTTGAGAATGTTGATTTAAGATGGGAGCATTGAATAAATGAATTGGATATTGAATTCATGCTGAAAAGGTTGTTGGAAAACTGACTAGCTAACTTCAACTAAATTTGACCTATGTACCGCATGGAATTATGAAGTGGTATAGAAGAGTTATGTTCCTTTATGTTTTAGCTGGTCTTATGAGCTTTTGGAATCACCTCAATTGGACTTTATAAATGAATGAGATTTATGCCCAATAAAATTAGTTACAAATTGTGCAGGCTTGGAAAATCAAACTGTGCGGGACTGGAAGGTTGTTTTTGCCTTTAGCTCAATATTTGGACTACTTCACCAACATATTCAGAGAGTTAGTAGAAGAAATATTTGTACACCCTAATGTGTTAGCTAACCATATAATTTGGAATCACCTAAATTGGCCTTATAAATTGAGAGATATGACCAAAATGGTACAAACTGTGCAAGCTGAAAACCAACAGCTGGGCAGACTGGAAGTTGCTACTTTAATTCACGATTTGACTACTTTACCAACATATTTCAGAGAGGTGGTAGAAGACATATTTGTACCCTAATGTGTTATATAACCATAGAATTTGAAATCACCTAAATTGGCCTTATAAATTGAGAGATATGACCAAAATGGTACAAACTGTGCAAGCTGAAAATCAACAGCTGGGCAGACTGGAAGTTGCTATTTTAGCTCAATATTTCAAAATGGTACAAACGATGTGGCAAGCTGAAAGGATCAACAGCTGGGCAGACTTGGAAGGTTGCTTATTTTTAGCTCAATATTTGTGACTCCTGTTACCTACATATTCAGAGAGAGTGATAGAATGACATATTTTTACCCTAGGATGTTTAGCTAACACCATAGGAATTTAGAAATACCTGAATTGGACTGTAAGAGCAGAAAGAGTATGCCTAGAGATTTTTTGACACATGTACAGGATCAATTTATCAATTTATTCAAGTTGTTCTAGCCTTACATGCAGAGGTTTCAATTGTTTGGCCATTATTACTCATTTAGATGTTACTTGTTATTTGTCTACGGAAGAAAAAGCATTGAACAGGTTTAGAAACATACAGAATGAGTTAGCATTACAGGTAAAAACAGTGCTGGTTTTATGGACTGTTTGATGGATAAATTTAATATGTTTATTGTATTGATTGAGAAAATACAAATAATATGCTCCATTGAGGTTAGGGTGGAAACCACTTAAATAAGGGACGTATAGGTCAGACAGTTAGGATAGCAAAAGATCTGCGCCCCATACAGTTTTGGGTACTCGGGCTACAGGGCCGTTTGAGTGGGATGGATGATTTATATTACGGGGTCCATTAGCAGCCCAGCATACGAGTATTCATGCCAGGTTTCTTCTATGCACTTAGGTTTCGCTGTAACTTATGGAGGCATACGTATTGAAATTGTGTTATGTATAAATATTACGGATGTTTTAATAAAAATGTGCATGAATTCATGTACAGCATAATGAACAGTAGGTAAGATCATGAAAGTATATTGATAGTGTAATAAAGAGATTACATGTTATTTATTGATTTCTTTATTAAGTTGGAGATATGCCGACTGAGGGCTTTATTTGGCTCAGCGAGTTTACTTGTTAACTTGGCAGGTTCTAGGTCTGGACCGTAGAGAATCATCTTTACACTGTTCAGATTCATCGTTTGAAAGACCAGTCTTCAGGGTAGCTACTCAGTTTTGATATTTCTTCTGTCTATAATTTATGCATTGGCATGGTACAGGGCACTAGTTGGGCCCATTTCATTTGGTAACGTAGTAGGTCATGTCTTTGGCAAATAGTAAGTACATAGCTGTATGCTAAGCTAATTGTCCGAAGACAACTTAGCGATGACAGTCATTGTTAGCCTACAGGATGCATAATCGTCTGGACCGTAGAGAATCATCTTTACAACTGTTGCAGTTCATCGTTTGAAGACCCAGTCTTCAGGGTAGCTACTCATTTTGATATTTTGGTTCTGTCTATAATTATCATGGCATGTACAGGGCACATAGTTGGGCCCATTTCATTTTGGTAACTAGTATCATGTCTTGCAAATAGTAAGTACATAGCTGTATCTAACTAATGTCGAAAGCAATAGCATGACATCATATTTAGCCTACAGGATGATATCAGCATGACAGAACATAGGTTCAACCAGCTTGTAGTGTCTCGGTTCGGTTCATTCGGGTTTACGGGTGAACCAGGAAGGGATGTTACAAGAAGTTATCATGAATATATTATATAATGATTACTCTTTGAGGACCTATGGTCATGTATTCTTATTAGACTTGATTAAGATGCCTTTCAGAGACACCGATGACATATTGGATATAAATTGGTTAGAGAGGTAAAAGGCAATGGTCGATTGTGATCTAAAGAAGATTGCTTTTAAGTTACAAGAATATGTAGTGGTGATACCGGACAAGAGATTGTTATTTCTTTCTCCTATCATCATAGTGGCTTAGGCTCAAAAGTTGATTTGTTATGAATATGAGAGATTCCTAACCCATATAGTTGACATTTGAGTAGAAAATCCTAATATCAAGGATAATTCTATTGTATAAAGTTTTCCATTTGATTTTTTTTTTTTTTCAAATGAGCTATCAAGCTTGCCTCTAGAGAAGCAAGTATCATTGACAAATGAGATAATGGCAAAAAAAATTGAATTTATTTCTATTATCCCTCATAGAATAACTCTAAGTGAATAGAAAGAAATAAAAAGTATAGTTATAAGAAATATTTAATATGGGATTTATTTGCCTCGGTGTGTTACACTAGGGATCCACAATGCTCTCTGTAAAAAGGACAGATGATAGTCTTTGATTATATATAACTTATCGCAATTGAATAAGGTCACAATCAAGAATTAATATCATTTGTTAATGATTGATGATGTATTTGATCAGTTAAAGGGAACCAGTATGTCAAGTGAGAATTAAGGAGCAAAATGTTCCAAAGATAACATTTAGGATCCATTACGATCATTATGAATTCTTGGTTATGCGATTTGGGTTAACTAATGCTCTAGCTGAATTTATGGATTTGATAATTACAATCTTTAGACCTCATTTAGACCAGTTTATTGTTATTTTCATTTATGACATTTGGTATATTCGAGAAATATCGAAGAGGATGATAGGCCCATAAGAATTGTTCTTAGACTCTTTTAGAAAAGTAGTTGCATGCTAAGTTTTCTAAATATGAATCTTAGTTAACACAAATTAATTTTCTTGATCATAATGTAATTTTCAAAGACATTTCAGTGGATGCCAGTAATGTAGAGGTCATCTCTAACTTTAAGTCACTAAAGAATGTTAGATTTGAATGGTCAAATGAATATCAAGAGAGGGAGAGAGTTTGGATGGACCGAAGAAGTGTTTGATTGAGGCTCTAGTCTCAATTTTACCTATTTTAGGTAAAGAATTTATAGGGTATAATGATGCTTCTTATAATGCATTAGGTTGTGTGTTGGTGTAGGATAGAAATACCATTACTTATGCATCACACCAACTTAAATTCCATAAGAGAGATTATTCTATCACATTTATATTCAAATTTCATATATTTGTCATGTAACATCACTTACATGAAAAATTAAATCCAAAAGTCATACAATCAATAAACTCATAATCAATTTACTTACCATGCATCTTTTAACTTAATCAATAATTATTAACTCAAAAGGAATGGCTTATTTTTCACTCGTTGTTCCTATATTGTAGGAGATACCATATTGTCATCCCTAGAATTTAATTCGTCTTATAAAAATTCCTAAACAAATATTGATGTAACAAAAAAAAGTACATTTGCCCGTTAAATTGAAATTTCGATAATCGGAATTCCATGTGGACGACATATGGTATTCTTAAATAATTTTATTAAATTTTTATGTCTCATCATTTTTAGTCAGTTTTTTCTCTCTCTCCCTTTTTGATTTCTCTCTCTTGCTCATTATCCCTCTCAAATACAAATATGCTCAATTTGAAGACATGGCCAATCTCAAACAAAATTATCTCTTTATCCATTTACTTTTTCTTCCATTGAAAGAAAATTTTGTAATTGTATTTCTTGCATTTTCATTTGCAGGAACTAAATATTTAATTAAAAAAATCACAAACCCCAAAATCAATGATCCAATAGTAATAGAGGTAGATCTACTAAATTCTTCTTGGAAGTATTCCCAAATCAGTTGTAATGGACAAGACTCATTCTCTTCTTAGATCTATCACATCCTTCTCAATAATAACATAGAGGCTTACTGGACATTCATGGAACATTTATCGAGTTGATTACCACGACTTCAGATCAAATCTTATTTTGGAAGATATAGGACTAGAAAGAAAATCAAATTCACTGCAGTATTCGAATTTGCGGTCTTATTAGTAGCACCTTTAATAATAATAACAGCACCCCTAAGTATATAATAATATCGTTCACAACCTGAGGTTTTGAAATAAGCTCCACGATCCATTCAGATTTCATATCCAGAACTTTTCTTCTACTACAACACTAAAGAACTGATTCTTCTTTTATATTTATATGGCCAACAAAAGGCATGTTGCATTAATATTTAGACCAATTAATCGATTATTTTAAAACTAAAAATCTAGTCCCGAATCCCCCTCATTTTCAACGATTAATACATTTTGTCCATTTGGACCAATGTTCGGAGTCGAATTAGGGTTCCCTTAGATTTTTTCCTTAAAATGAAAAATATAAGTGGTAACTCCTTTTCAATGAAATCAATCAGATTAAATAGGCTTTTACACCATGAACCCAACTCAATGTGAATGTTTCGATTCCATTTTTAGCAGATCGAAAAAGTCACTTGGATTAGGGCCTCATAGCTCTTTACCTTTAGCCTTGGAGCAAAACCTTCTAAAAAAATCTAAAATAAATACAGACTTAATGAAAATGAAATATAAATGTATGAATAACATGAATAAATGCATGAAACCCTATTTCTAGCCTAAATTTGAAAAATCACTAAGATTTTATATGAGAGAAAAAGAGGTAGAATAGGTTTTAGTGAGAGAAAGCTTACCAAAATGATGACAATCCGAGTTTAGATGAAGAATTACATGTCCTTAACTTAGGTGTTCATAGATTTTTGCTTGAGCTCACTTAAAAATGAAGTTGTAGCGTATGTTGTAAAGAAAATGAAAGAGAGAGACTGAGAGAGAAAGCCGGAAGGCTAGTATTTACATGAGGAAGAACTAGATGTTGTAAACTTGTTAGATTAGGCTTTAGATGATTTTAGGGTGGTTGGTAATTTTTCAAATGAATTGTGGTTATTAGAGTCTTAAAATCTCATCCAAATGCCCATATTGATTCATTAAATGGCAAAGTGGTAATTTGTCATTGTGTAGAGATAAAGTTGACTTGTCAACTAGTCTTACAAATGGAGGGTTAGGATTTGTTTAAGGTTCCTCTCATCCTAAGGCTAGAATTAGACATCACACTATATCTAACTATACATTATAAAAACTCTATATTTACACATGTCATGCCATTAATTAAATCTCCATATAATTAAAATTACTAAAATAATTTATGACATCACAACTCATCTATATGAGCATAAATCATATCTTAATAAATTAAATCTCTACACATGTGAAATTATTGAAATACTCCAAGGACATTATTTATCAATAAAATAATTAACCATGAGAAATTCATATATTAAATTTAATTAATTAATCAAGACTAGTCATATAAAGTATAATTAACTCCATAAATATTAATTATTATTAATATCCTTCTTGAGTCATATCATGTTCCTATCAAACAATATTATTCACGACACGGTAATAATAATGCCATTTTATGATCCAAATTTTGGGGCATTACAATATATAATGTATAAAGCAGTCAAATGAAAGAGGGAAAGGAGAGGAGTTGAGTGAGAATTACCTTGTAAGCTAGACTTGCTGGAAATGGTGTGAATCCCCGGAAAACAAATCTACTACAACACTCGAATCTTCAAACTTCGATTTTTGTTCAACAATGCAACAAGAGCTCAATCTAAAGTTATATTCATATTCCTCTCATTGAGTACTTGGGTTTAGAGTGCTCGATCATTGAAAATGATTGAGTTGACTGGAAAAATAAAAAAGAGAAAGGAGAGAGGGCTATCGGCGTCGAAGAGCAAGGAGATGAGAGAATTTAGATTTTCTCTGTCTTCTAACAATTGGCTATAAAATGGGTTCACTTCACTTAAAGGTTAGGTATGATCCGAATATGAATTAAGTGATTTTCTCTTGGTTTTGGTTTGAACTCGGTTTAAATGGTTTTCCAAATGGGTTTTCCGCTTGACTTTTTGTTCCAAATTATCAATAAATTATATATAATATTTTAAGATCTTTTTAATAAAAATTAAATTCTAAATTTTTTTGAAAGTTAAATTTGGGTTGCATATATATACTTCACTTAAGGTTTAGGGTTATGCATGCCGAGATATGAATTAAGTGTTTTCTGCTTTGGTTTTGGTTTGAAAACTCGGTTTAGAATGGTTTTCCGAAATGGGTTTTCCGCGTGTGACGTTTTGTGTTCCGAAATTGATCAATGTAAATTAGGTATAGTAAGTATGTATTAAGGATCTTTTAATAAAAAGTTAAATTCTTAAAATTTTTTTTTGAAAGTTTGAAAATTTGGGTTGGCGCAGTAGTATATATATATATATAATATATATATAGTAGATATATATATGTATACCAAGACCGTAAAGAGCTAAACAAAGAAATTCGGTTGATCTTTTAACAGAAAGACAAAGGAGATTCATTCTTTTTGAATGAGAACGGCTTGAAAACCAAAAATATGAATAGTTAGATGCGTTGTCCGTTTTGAAAGTTTGATTCTTAACAAAAGAGTATAAAGTCTTTTATAGCAACAAACTGAGTGCCATTAAATATATACCAGACCTAAAACTAAACAAAGAAATTCGTTGATCTTTTAACAAAACAAAGGAATTCATATCTTTTTGAATGAAACTAAAACCAAAAAATATAATATTAGATCTTTCCGTTTGAAGTTGATCTTAACAAAAGATATAAATCTTTATAGCAACAACTAGTCCATTAATTGATTTGGATGTCAAAATAATAACTCCTCTGGATCTTCTATAACTGGATTGTTTTTCCAATAATTTGCAATATGACGAATATAGATGAGTTTTCACTACTATACGTCAATAGCATCAATGGAGGAATAGACTGCACTACGAGGTTCCATTGATCAAAGATCCACATCTGTAAATCAAGATCTAAAGTCTCCAATCAAATAAAATAAAATATCATAGTTTTATTTAGTAACAAACCGTCACAAAGAAGGGACTACCCTCACAAAGAAAGGATAAAAAAACTCTAAATATGGAAACAACCAATAATAACAAAAAAAAAAAAAGACAAATGTATTATAGAACAAATAGATTTGAGCTTATTAAAGTAAAAGAAGATTAAAAGCCAAAGAAGGTGAAACCAAAAAGATATTGAAAAGTAGAGGGTAAGAGCTACCAACGATAAACATCAGCAACCTAAACTAAAATTAGAGTTAGAAAACCAGAGAGAAAAGAGAGAGCTATAAAAAGCTTGTGATTGCAGGTATATATACACACTTCTTTAAAATATACAATAGTTGTATTTTTATTCTCGTTTTCTCAATATTTAAAGTCTAATTACACTCTTAATTGGTGGTACCCACAATCAACATAAATAAGTTAAAGAAAGAATTTAAAACAAAATGAATATTAGAACTTTTATTTTAAAATGAACAATTATTATGATAAAAAAGGTGAGTTACGGAGAAGTTTATATGGTGGGGTATGTTGAGCAGTTGTTTTCAATCTTGGTTTTGATTTGTGGAAGGAGGGAGTTGGCTTAATGCCCGTTAGCGTTTGAGAGTAGAGGGCTTTTTTGGCTTTTGATTTTGGGTGATTGGTACTTATAACTTCCTTTTGTTTTCGCTTTTTAGAAAAAGAAAAAAGAAAAAAAAAATTCATTATCAATCGTAACAAAAACACAAAGAACATGAAATATTGGTAGGATGCTCTAGCTAAACTATAAACACATATATTAGCTTGTCTAGATAATTTTTTTATTATTATTATTATTTATTTATTTATTTATTCTGACTTTATATATTGACATATTGATTTATTTTTAAACTTATTATTCATATTTATTTATTCTTCTTTTTGCCAGTTGTGCGTTTGGTATAGTAGTTTGGTTCTCAGAAAGAGAGATCCTGGGTACTTTTCATACATTGACATCACCTTTTTTTTTTTTTCTCTCTCTTCTTTTACCACTTATGTTTGCATTCCGAATTGCTAGTTATGTGTTTGGTACAACTAATCAAATATATTGATTTTGGAATTTTAAAAATCAATTGTATATTTAAGAAGTGTTAGAGAATTTCTAGAATCTGAGTAATAAAATTTAAATATTTCATGAATTTGTTAATTTTTTTTATTTATTTGAGAAGAATAGGTTATAATTCATAGAATTAATAAATTTTACTGTGGTCTTAATTTCACTATTTTGGAAGAGAATGAAATCCCACATTTGAAATAAAATTTTTCAAATTTATTATTTTTTATTAACAATAGAATTTAAATCACTTAATTTTATTTTAAAAATACTTTTAAAATCCTAATATTGAAAAACCAAATAATTGAAGATGAAATTTTTATTTAGTTCATAATTCGTAAAATTTAAATTCACAAAATATATGCATTTCATATTTGCTCACTCTAATTGACTATATAATGAAATACACAATATGCAAATTTCAGTAAATTAATAAAATTATTTTAATTCAATATACATATATTTTTAGGCTTTTAACTCTGCAATTTAATCCTAAAAAAAAAAATCCCTCTGTAGTTTTAGTCTTGAAAGTATACAAACAAAACTTTACTATTAAGCAAATTTATATGCGTAAAATTTTAAATTTTGACAAGAAGTTTTTCTCTAATATATCAATTTATTTATGCGTAAGAATGTTAAATTTGTTGGACAAGAAGTTTTCTCTAAATATATAGTATTATATATATATGATATTATATATGTTGGTTCAAATCAATTGAGAGGACCGGTTAGTTAAATTCGGGCGTAGAAGATATATTTGGTTCAAATCAATTAGAGACGTTAAATTCGGCTAGAATGAATTCTAATTAGTAATTATAATGAATTCATGTATCTAGTGCGATATTATTTAAAATTAGTACAAAAAAAGTAAAATATTTAATATGTAGGATTAAGAAGAGAAGATGAGGTAATTAAAAGTAAAATATTTTAATTTTTTCTATTAGAAATTAGTTTTAATTATAATTAATTCTATAGAATTGAATGTTTAAATTTTTTTTAAACTAAACACATAAAAAATGAAATTCAATTCAATTCCTTCAAATTTTGTGGAGTTATTTGAACAAAATGTATTAAATTGTTAAATACTATGATTTCACAAATTGTATTCCATTAAAAGTACAATAAAAATTAAAAATAATATTTTAAGAGTAAAAATTAAATTAAATTAAGTATATATGATGTACATTGATAGGAGTGTATATTTATCAATTATTAAAACTTTGTGCACACTAAGGTATGGTCTAATAATAAGTATATATACCATGTTGTAATAGATTCAGATTCAAATCATTTCTACAAAAACACAATATCTAACCTTATTCTTATTTGCTTTTTTCTATCTTTTTTTTTTTTATTCACTGCGAGGTCCAAGAAATAATATTATAGGCTATAAATAAAGGGTAGCCTTTACTTTACTTACCAAATTAGTAAAAGCTCTTCTATTCAAGTAGTTTTTGAGATCTCTTATTGTTTATATGAGTGAGAAGACCAACGAAAATCTCTGATTGTCATTTATTTTTCTTCTTCAAATATCTATGAATTTATGTTATGAGATAATTTTATTTGTCCTCTCTCAACTTAGCATTAACGCCTTTATCATACCTATTACTACAACAAAAAAAAAAATAAATAAAGACTTCAATTCATATAATAAAACAAGTCTTACCGGATTTCCAATAAGTTTTCATATAAAGGCTGACACGGACAACCAGTTAAGAGGTAAAAAAAAAAAATTTACTCTCTCTGGCAACGGGCTAATATTAAGTATCCATTTAGAGAATTTCATTAGTATTAAGGAAATCATGCGAAATCATTAATAAAGCTAACATTTTAGTAAAATGCACTTTCAATAGGGAACAATTTAATGAGCTAAGTTGGCAAAAAGAGGTTGAAAAAAGATAAAAAGTTAATTGTATTGACTCATGACAATAAGGGTGTATTTAGAAATAGTTGTATAATGTTATTTTGATTTAGTCAAACGATAAATTAGAAGAAAAAAAATTGCTAAATGGACATCTAATATAGAATGGAGGAAGTATTTTTTTTTTAATACATGTAAATTAGCACATTCCTTTTCCTAAATTAATTTACAAAACTAAAAATTTAAATACATACATAACTAACAACAAATAAAAGGTAATATTAAAATTAACAAAAAAATCTAGTTGCCTCAACTTAATTTTAGTTTGGGGCTGTCACTTTTCCTTCGATCCAACTTCTACTCTTTCTTTTTTTCTTCTAATCTCTCATTCACTTTTAATAAACTCATATCTATTTTTCCTATAATAAATCTATTTATGTACTTGTTATTGTTGTTTTGTCCCCATATTTAGAGTTTTTTTTTTTTTATCATTTCTCCTTGAAGATTTGATCCTTTCTTTGTGAGAGTTTATTATTAAATAAAAGTATAATGTTTGATTTTATTTGGTTTAAGATCTTAGATCTTAATTTATAGATGTAGATTTTCGACCAATGGAGTCTAGTAATATGATCTATTTCTCTATCGATGCTATTAATACATAGTGACGAGAACTCATTTGTGTATGTCATATATTGCAAGTTCTTGGAAAAATAGTCTAAGTATAGAAGATCCATAAGAATTATTATTTTATTATCTAAATCAATTAAAGGACTAGCTACTACAATGACGATTTATATTTTTTGTCAAAGTCATCTTCAAGCGAAATGATCTAATATTATCTTTTTTATTTTTAATTTTATTATTCAAAAAAATATATACAATTCTTTTAATTTTTTAAAAGATCAGTGCACTCTAGCTTCTAATAATAAAATTTAATATCTGAATAGAGTGTTTATAATGTTTGATATTAATAATAATGAGTTATATTTTTTTTAAAAAAATCTGATGTAGTCTAAAGTACAATGCAAATCAATCAATTATATTTAAGATAGCATATACTAATATGGTTTTAAAAAATTATTGTTTTCAACTCATCGACCACATCAACTTTATAATAAATTTTAGCTTTAATGCGATAAGAGTCTAATTAGTGTTGCGTAAATTGAATTTCGATTTCTTTTATTATAAATTAAAATTTAAGGATGATAAAATACATTAATACCAAGTTGAGGACAAAAGGGAAAAAGCATTATAGACAACTTAAATTTATTGTGTTTATTTGTTTTAATTTTTTTTAAATGTAATTCATTAATAATAATATCAAGAATTACAAATAATCATATAGACCAGATATAAAACTTTACTATTAATGGCTAATAAAGTTCTCTTATCTTTTAACAAAGTAAAAAAATTCATATTTTTTTAAATAATGAAACTAAATTTACAAAATATATTATTAGATCTTTCTATTTGGAGTTGGTCTGAATAAAAGATATAAATATTCATAACAACACCTAATTCGTTACTAATTTAGAGGTCAAAATAATAACTCCTCTGGATATTCTATAACTGGATTATTTTTCCAAGAATTTATAATACATAACGAACATAGATGAGTTTCTTCCACTATAAATCAATAGCATAATGGTGGAATAAGCCGCTCTACAATGCTTCATTAAGCCCAAAGCTTTTATCTAGTTTTAACATTGAAAAATTATCAAAAAGTGAAATGAATGTGCAATTTTATTAACATTTTACATATAAATTACTAATTCCAAAAAACAAAAAAACTTATAATTACTAAAAATTTTTTTATTATTTGTTAAAAATTGTTTTAGCTAATACATTAAACTTGACAAATTTAAAATATATAAACTTGTCTCTTTTCTTTTTCTTTTGTAACTTAACTTTGATCGAGTTCAACGTTCACTTTCACTATTGAAAATTGAACATAATGTTTTTAATATTTTATTATTTGTTAAAAATTGTTTTAGCTAATACATTAAACTTGACAAATTTAAAATATATAAACTTGTCTCTTTTCTTTTTCTTTTGTAACTTAACTTTGATCGAGTTCAACGTTCACTTTCACTATTGAAAATTGAACATAATGTTTTTAATATTTAGACATCATCATCTAAATGAATAATAAATTCATCCTCAAAGTTACTTTCACTATAAAAGTTAAATATGAAGAAATAAATATTAGAAATTCAATAAACAAAATATAATAATTGAAATTTTAAGATAACATTAATTTAATTAATTAGCATATTTAAAAAAAATTAATTAAAACATCTTCAAATCAAAACTATGTGCTTGCTTGCTGACGCGGAACCCAATGAAAATAAATTTCATGAACTCAATGACAAGTTTTGGAAGAGATCCAAGATCAAACTAAACCCCTCTCTAACTAAACCCCTCTATATGGCACCCAAAGCTTAAAGAAGCAAGAACACCAATAATAGAGAAAAAGAATAAGATAAACGCTACAAAGAATTGATAAGTTTACCTTGATTCTTGATGCAATTAGAAGAATGCAATCTCACACTCTCTAAAAACATGAACACCTAAGCATGGAAGAAGAAATTCTCTTTTTGATTAATTCATTGAATGTTTGTTGAATTATAATTACAATATAACAAGCTATTTATACTAGTCTAAGAGGTCCAGATCCTTAAAGGATTTAGATTAGTTAGTCTAAATCAGCTAAGGATAAGAATCTAATACCAACTAAGGATACAGACTAACAAAATGCATAACACGTTAACGGATTTGGATGTCTAATCCAAATCTACTAAAAGATTCGACTAAATCTAAACAAATAAGGCTATCTTATTCAAGGGTGGCCGGAAATATTGGAGGCACAACCCACTTAACAGAAGCGAACGCCGCGGAGCAGAGGGCAGAGGGACCGTTGGCACGCATAAAAAGAGTGTGGGAGTAAGAAGGGATCTGGCAAAAACTCACAATAAAGCTAACTCAAACTTAATGAGAGGCAGTGACAACAACGGCCTGGGTGTGCTATTTGGCAGCGGGCGTGCTTTCAATTGTAAGGAGTTTCCTCTTGAGAATCAGAGGGAAGCACACGGCCAGGGTGGGTGCATTTAGACGGGGGTGCTTCAGAGTTCAGAGGGAAGCACGGCCAGGGTGTGCTATTTTTGTCACCGGTGTGGGGTGCTTCAAGGCAGTTGTCTTCCTCAAGCAAGTCAGACGAGGGCACGGCCCTGGGGTGTGCATCTAGCAGCGCGGCGTGCCTAACCAATTCATGTTTCGCACTCAACAGTGCTTCTATTAATGTGAGAAACTTTAGGTGTTCCTTCAGCTTCTTCATAGCACTTGTTGAAAGCAAGGGGTCAATGGAGCTCTTTTGTAACTTGTTCTTGTATGTGTAAGGACATGGTTGCTCCAACTTCTTTGGCAACGGTCCTTGTAAATTGGTCCCACTAGGCAAGTGCCTAATGGATTGCCATTGTTGTGGTTCTTGTTCGCCTGAGCCCCATCAGGTGGTTGGTGGTAGTAGTCCGTATCATCCCCCCTTCTTTAAAAAGATTTGTCCTCAAATCTGCATCCATGTCAAAGGGAGACAAATCACTAACATTAAAAGTTGCAGAAACACCGTACTCACCTGGCAAGTCTATTTTGTAGGCATTATCAATGATGTGCTCTAAGACTTGGAATGGACCATCTCCACGTGCATCTAGCTTACTCTTCCTTTGGTTGGGAAACCTTTCTTTACGAAAGTGTACCCAAACCCAATCACCTAGCATAAGTACCAACTTCTTTCTGCCCTTGTTGGCTTTATTAGCATATTGCTTGTTCCTCTTTTCTATGTTGGCTCTAGCCACCAATTCTGCCTTTTTAGCACCATCTAAATTAGAAAGTTCATTCAAAGGTAAAGGAACAAGATCTAATACAGTTAGTGGATTAAAGCCATAAACAAAAGCCATAAACAAGTTTCAAATGGGCTAAAACCTGAAAGTAGAATGTATGCATACGATTTATATTGCAAACTCAATGAATGGAAAACAATCTTCCCTAAGTTTTTTAAGTTCTACCACAATTGGGCACCGAAGCAATGTCCCTAAGTTCTATCACAATCTTTCAGTTTGTCCATCATTTGGTGGATGGACAAGTTTAGGAATAAAGCAATTTAGGTTCAAGCTTACCCCCACAAAACTCTCCAAAAAGTGTGAAAGGAACTTTGGCATTCCCTATCTGAAACTATAGTTCGTGGTACCCCAGTAAACCTTTACCAACTTCTCTAAAGAAATAGATCAGGCAAACATTATTGGCATCATCAGTTTTATGACAAGGAATTAAAATGAGCCATTCTTGCTTAAATCTATCAACAACAACAAAATATTTACTACCACGCCTAGTCCTAGGTAAACCAAGCACAAAGTCCATGGATATTATCAATCTCAAGGAGAACTAGGAACAGGTAAAAGCATGTATAATCCATGAGGCATTAGACTTAGATTTGGCATGTTTACAAGCAATACAAGAATTACAAACTCTTTTTACATCTTTAATCATTATTTAGGCCAAATAAAAGTGTTCATTCAACATATCATAAGTTCTTTATGTACCCCAAATGTTCCCATCAATCCCCACTAATGAGATTTCAGGCACAAGCATCACGCAAGAACATTTTAGGCATACAAAGTTTGCTGCCTTTAAACAAATATCCATCATGTCTTGTTAGGAACTTATCAAATGCTCCATGCTCACACATGCTACATATATGTTGCCAAATTCAGAATCAATTCACATATAAGTCCTTAACATACTCAAATCCAAGCAATTTAGAACTAAGAGCAGTAAATTAGAGTATATTCTTTCTTGACAATGCATCAGCAACAACATTATCTTTTCCAGCTTGTATTTTAATCCACATATGGAAATTGTTCAATAAATTCAACCCAACTTACCATGCCTTTTATTGAGCTTACCTTGACCCTTCCAAGTGTTTTAGGCCTCATGGTTGTAGTATGACAAACTTCCTTAGGTAGTAAGTTAGTGTTGCCCCAAATATCAAAGTTCTTACCAAGGCATACACTCTTTGTCATAGGTGAATAATTGAGTTGTGCTCATTCAACTTTCTCACTAAAGTAGGCAATTTGGTTCTTTTTCTTCCATTAGGACAGCCCCAATTCCCACACCAGAAGCATCACACTCAATCTCAAAATACCTTCAAAAATTAGGTAAGGAAAGTATGGGTTGCCAGAAGTTTAACTTCCCTTTAAGCGCTGGTCAAACGCCTTTTGTTGTTCTTCTTTCCACTTGAAACCCTACTTCCTTTTTTGATTATTTTTGTTAGTGGTGCATGCAATTGAAGAAAGAAATCTTTAACAAACCTTCTATTAAAAGCTTGCCAACCCATGAAAGCTCCTAACTTCAGGGAAATGATTGGGAGTTGGGCCATTCTTTGATAGCTTTTACTTTCTCCTCATCTACTCAATTACCCTGTTGCACTCACAAACAAATCCAAAGAAATACAAGTCTATCTATACAGGAATGTGCATTTGTTAAGTTTAGCATACAACTTTTCAGTCCTTTAAAGTTTGTAACACTATCCTAAAACATTGCTCAACAATGATCATTAAGGAGGACTTGCTATAGATGCAGTATATCTTCAAAGTATACAACCACAAACTTTCCTAAGGAAGGCACGCAATACATGGGTTCATGAGGCCTTCATTAAAAGCTACTAGGTGCATTTAGATAGTCCAAAAGGCATAAACTAACCATTCAGACAAACCATATTTAGTTTTTAAAAGCAGTTTTCCATCATCACCTGGTTGCATTCTAATTTGATGGTTAACCACTCAAATAAATTAATTTATAGTAAAAGTAAGTTGCCCCATGCAATTCATCCAACATATCATCAAGTCTATGCGGGATAGGGTGTCTATACTTTACAGTGATTGATTGACCGCTCTTACAATCAACACACATTTGCGCCATGTTCCATCCTTTTTAGGTACTAGAAGCACTCGGAACGGCACACGGGCTCATTGCTTCTCTTCTCACCAAACCTTTCTCCATAAGTTTATCAACATTGCCTTTGCAACTCCTTTGTGTCCATTGGATTGCTTCTATTAGGCAGGCCTATTTGGAAATGGTGGATCGCAGGAATGAAGTCAATTTTGATGTTCTAATTCCCCTCCAAAGGTGGTAAGCCACTTAGGGTAATTCAAACTTAGGAAAGAACATCATCAAAATTCCTGCAAACATAGGAAACAAACATAGAAGGCAAATTATCAAGGTTATGTTTAGTTTTCAGCAAATAAAACCTCCTTTGTACCTAGAAGCAATATGCGGCTTCTCCAAGGCAATAGGCACACTTAACCTCCCTAGCTCTCGCATAAAATTTTTGTTCCTTTTTCTTCTTCTTCTCTATTTTTTCACTCACAATTGGGCCATTGATTTGTTTTGTTATTTTGTGGCCTCTTTTCCCTCACTCTTACTATCTTCTCTCTTTTGTTCTCTCGAAACCTCACTCTCTTTTTTCTCAAGGCCGAAACCTCTCCTCTCTTCTCTCAAGTATCTTTCTTTTTGATCTTTCATAAAACTTCTTGCGGTATAATTGGTACAAGAACCCACCTTCTTCCCCTTATGAATCAAAGAAATATCGATTAGGAATCCATCATGAAGTGCTCTTCTATTCAATTGCCATGGGTCTTTTCCCAAACAATAGATTGGCCAAGCTTGCATAGGTACTATGTCACATAAGATTTCCATTCTTCATACCTTCCAATTAGAAAAAATGCACCAAAGTACCTGCGAGACACCTTCACCTCCCCCACAATCATCAACCATTGCAATTTATAAGGCTTTAGGATGCTTGGGACAAGTAAGTTCAGTTTGTTACCATTGTTTTACACTAAGCAACATTTAGTGCAAACTACCCCATCAATAATAAAAGTACACACTTTTCCACTAATCAAACATCTAGTGCCTGAAATATGTTCTCACGTTTGTTCAAGGCTTTCCTCTTTTAACATGCAGGTCACAAGCACGCTCTAGCAACCAAAGGCTGTCTCCATGTTCAGGAAGTATTAAATTTTCTGAATCATCATCATCAACATTAATTAAAATTAGGCCACCATTCATCACAATCACTACATTCAGATTCAGAACTAAGACATTCCCATCATCTTTAACAATCATAACCCTTTTATTAGGACATTGAGATGCATAAATGCCCTTCCCCAACATTAAAGCATTTAATTTCTCTAGAAGGGGTTGTAGAGTTAGAAGTACCTTTGTTGCTTTTAAATTGGAGTTTGGACAGCTTTCTTTACCTTTTTGAAGTTGGAATCTGTTCCTTTGAGAATTAGAACCTCTAAATTCCTTCTTCTCCACCTTCTTTAGGCCAAATTTTTAGATCCCCATGTGTTGCTGGAATACTTGTTTGGTGGATCTCCCTTTTTCTGTCTTTTCAAGTTTTTCATGGCCATATCTACCATTCTCGTTCCAAGCTATCATACCTATACATTCTCTAAAGCATCAGCCAATGTCTTTATTTAGACCTCCAAAGAATCGTTGACATGGTGATTTGCTCCTCTTCTTTCAAATCTTGGCCTCTTAGCCATGGCAAAAATTCTCCATCTCCTTGTAGTACTCTTCCACACTCTTCCCTTCCTTACACCATTCTAGCTAATTTTTGTGTAAATCCCTAAAGTAGTGAGTAGGACAAATTTTTTGGTGCATAGTTCTATTCATGATTTCCCATTGTGGTACAGGTCCAACCCTTTCCCTCCTTTTTAATAAACAATTATTCCTACCAAAACCATAGCATAACTTGAATTCAATAGCAGCAAGATGGATTTCTTTTTCTTGAGAATAGTTATGGCATTCAAAGATTTGTTTCTACCTTTCTCTTCTCATTCAAGGAATTCTTCAGCATTGTTGTTGTCCTTGAATTTCTGGAATCCTCATCTTAATTATCCCAAAGTCTCCATTCAATTTATTTAGTATTTTCAGTACCTTCATCATCATGGGCTTGAAATCTATCTTGTGGACGAAAGCTCTTGTTGTGTTAGAGTTTTGAAGCTCTTATTCTCTTTGCAATTCCTCCCTCCATGTCTTTGGAAAAGATTATGAAGTTCTAAACTTGATCCTTGAATTGCTTCCATGAAAACTTTCATTTGGAGGATCGTTAATGGATTCCATCTCAATTTGCCTGAATCATGGTAGTATTCAAAGAGAAAGACCCACAAAAAAGATTTGAGTATTGGTAAAATCACTCCCTCATGTGGTTTACCACTCTTTTGATCACTCCTTTGCAATTCTTTCCAATTGAACATCAGAATCTCGCTTCAACCAACCAACTTCTAAGCACGTTATAGAATCAAGGAATAAAACTTAACAATGAAAGGCAAGCACAATTCTAGAAGGAAGAACACCAAAACGAGATGGGATAGTAGCACAAGAATATAAACAATTGTTACTGCCTTGTTTTATTAGTTAGAGGTGTAATAAACAAGCCAAACACACCCTAACAAATGTAATTAGAAGCAATTAGAAGTTTAAACAAAAATAAGAAACTAGAATTTAAAAGAACAAAGTACTGGAGATATAATGTCAAGAATTTAGCTTACTCAAAGCAAACGAATATGGACCTAATTAATTCTACCCAAAACAAAGCAAGCCAATCAAAGAAAAATCAAAAAGAAAAACCAATTTTTTTTTTACTTAGGGTCAGAACCAAGCACTGCATGCTAGATGGAGACACGGGCGTGCCGTTAAGGCCTAGTCCAACAATTGGGAAGTCAGGAACTAGGCACGGTGTGCTTTGAGGTGAAGCACGGCCGTGCTGGAATTAAATCCTTTTCCAATGCAAACCCCAATTTAGGTAGGATTCTTAGATTTGAACAAGGATTGTAAGTAGATTTGCTTAATCATCAAAACATATGGTCAACTAATTCTTGTTATTCTTTTCCACAAGTAGTTAAGATAGGTTTTTATCACAAGATTATAGTGGATAAAACTAAATCCCATAAAATATGATCAAATCCTTAGGATTAGAACAATCCATAAAATATGGTCAAATCCCACAAAATAAGAGCAAATTCCCCAAGAATTAAACTAATCCCACCAAAATATGGTCAAATTTCCCACAAAAAAAAGTAAAATCCCTATTGAACTAGGATCAAAATCCCTTGGAAAACAAGATCCACACAAAGGCAATTTTAATGGTGGACGAAAAATTTTATACTTTTTTTTTTTTTTAGTCAACAAAGATCTAAGAATCAACTTCCAGACTTGAACAAGAACGAAATTAACAATTTTTAATTGAAGCAAATCGAAATTAACTAACAAACAAGAAAACAAACACCAAAAGAAACAAGATGAAAAACAAACACAAGAACAAAATGAATATAGGGAAAACAAATAAACACAAAAACCCTAGAACTAAGAAAATAAGAATTTACCTTAATCCTTTGGCTCTGATACCAAACTGGACGCAGGAACCCAATGGAAATAAATTCCATGAACTCTATGACAAGTTTGGAAGGATCCAAGAATCTAAATTAAATTCCCCTATGGCACCCCAAAGCTTAAAGAAGCAAGAAACACTTAAGAATACAGTAAAAGAATAAGATAAAATGCAACACAAAGAAGATAAGTTACCTTGATTCTTGAGTGCAATTTAGAAGAATGTAATCTTACCACCCTCTAAAGCAAAAAGAACACGGCCTAAGCATTGAAAAGAAGTCTCTTCTTTTTTTGAATTGAATAATAATGTGTTATAATTACAAAATAACCAAAGCTATTTATACTAATCTAAGAGATCCAGATCCTTAAAAAGATTTAGAGATTAGCTAAGGAGTAGGATTAGCAAATCTAAACCAACCTAAAGATATGACTAACAAAATCATAACAACCTTCAAGGGATTTTGGATATCTAATCAAATCTACTAAAGATTGACTAAAATCTAAACAAAATAAGGCTAAACAATCAAGGGTGGCTGAATTATAGGAGGCCCAAACCCATTAACATAGCAAAAACTCAAAATAAACTAACTAGTTTAATGAGAGGCAGGGATTTGGCACGGTCTAGGGCGTGCCAATGCGCACGGGTGTGCCTCAATGTTAAGCTTCCTTCGTGAGAGGCAGAGGAGTGCACGGTTTTAGGGGCGTGCAGTTGGCATGGGGTGCGCGGCATGTATGAGGTGTTCCTTGCGAGAGGCAGAGGCTTGCAACTGTCTGCGGCGTGCTAGTTGGCACGGGCGCTTCAAATCAAGTGTTGTTCTTTTGAGAGCAAGAAAGGCTTGCACGGCCTGGGGCGTGCTACCTTGCAACAGCGTGCTACCTTGGCACGGGCGGCTAAACCAAGCCACAGTTTAGGCATTTTCAAGTGATGGAAATTCATGTTCCAACTCAAACATGTGCTTCTATTAATGTAAGAAACTTGTAGATGTTCCTTCAAGTTCTTCATAAGCACTTATTTGAAAGCAAGATCATGGGCTCTTGTGTGACCTTGTTCCTGAATATATAACGGACAGGTTGCCCTCCATACTTCTTTGCATTGGCTCCTTGTAATTTGTCCACTAGGAAGTACTAATGGGATTGCCTATTGACGTGGGTCTTGTTCCCTTGAGCTTCCATAGGTGTTGGTTGATAGTGAATCCGTATCATTCACCTCCATAAATCAAAGAAAAATGAAACCATTTTTTAACATTACTAATGATGAACATAATTTTTTTAGTTATAAAACATTAAATATATGACATAAAATATATTACATCTAGCCTCTAGTTTAAAAAATAAAAAGAGAAGAAATAGAGAGGACAACAAGTAGTAAATATAAAAGAGTAACTTTTACTTAAATCTTAAAAATTTCTTGAAACAAAATTTATATTAGCTTGTAGGCCATGAGGGGTGGAATAATATTTTTCAAATATGCCTGAGGAGTAGTTGGAGTTTTAGAGAGGATAGCATTAGAGTATTTGGTAAGGGTCGGTTAGTATGTATGAGAGAAAGAAGAAAGAAAGATAAAAGAAAAAAGAAGAGAAAAATCCAAAAGAAAGAAAGAGAAAGTTTGGTGTGTAGAGGAGGGAAGTTTGGATTTGAGAGATGAAATCTCTAAACTTACATGCTTTGGAGCATGTTGAGCATGTGGTGCAATCACATACTTTGTGGTGCACCATAATCTCTTTTTTTCTATTGGTGATTTTGAGATTGAAAACAGGATACAATATATTGATGTGGAGATTTCTTTGATATGCTTGAAAATTCTCATTTGTAATTGGGTGGGATGTGGAGATAAGATGCACACGTGATTGTTAAGAAAAAAGTGAAGAGATTAAGATGAGTTGGATTTGTCTTTGTAGTGGCATGGGAAAACAGTTGTGTATTTAACCTATTTTGTCTTTAATATAAAATGTTTGCAATTTTTTTTTTCTTTTTTAAATTTTAGGCTAGAACCATATATAATCACATTATTTCATAATAATTAATTTGACATACAATATACACTGTGTTTTTCAAATACACAAATTTCAGGGATTACTATTAAAATGATCAAAATGCCCTTGTTGGCACTGTAATTTACCTGAATCACTATAAATCATTCCAGAATCATAATTAAACATACTTAATGCATAATTAGACTTTAAGAAATAATTTAATGTATGCTTATAACATTGTTATGAAAATGTGAATGTGATTGTTAACAACTTCAGCATATAACTTAAAGCTTCCTAAATTTTCCTCCATCTTGACACGAAAATACATTTCTAGATTTATGGTTAAATAGGTTTACCAATCGAATCGTTACCTAAGAAGATGGAAGCTATTTAAGCAATAAACCAACGGTATCCAAACCACAAAAATATTAAGGGATATATTAACATTTCTATGTTAGTTCATATATACCGATTGATCGACAATATACCGCATTTTATCGACCAATATATATATATATATATATATATTATATATATAATATATATATATATATATATATTATTAAATTTTTCCCCCCAAACCCCCCCCCAAAAAAAAATTTTTTTAACTTCATTCTCCCATCAAACTTAGATTCTTAACATTTTATAATCCATATTCAAAGCAATGGTTTATAGAAAATAATGAAAAACAGCTGCTTGCCATTTTAAAATTGTTTCTAATTTATTATTTATAGGAATCTGCAGTAGAACACCACTAACCTACACATTTTCTTAAATTTTTAGTTTATAGCTCATTTTGAATTGATTAAAAATTCAAAATTTCTTCGTTAAGATATCGTTGAAACTTAAGCTATATGGCTAAAACTAGCTACTATCAATCTTAAGGAGTCCTTAATTCTGCCATAAGGATTATAAATAGAAGTAATAATCCTTCACTATTTTTTATTTAGAATTCAGTTTATGAATCTAATTTAAAGAGCAAAAGTGAAATTCCTTAATTAATGTTCACATAAACAGAAGTAGCTAAATTTCAATTTTCTCCATAAAAAAATTTATTTATGAGCAAAATTCTTCAATTTTGTTCCATAGAATTGAAGAACTATACCGAAATAAAGTTTCGAAATTCGCTTACCCAACTATAAAAACATGCTGGAGGTTACATATTTCCGATTCAAAGTGATCGGAAAAACGTAGCTTCTCTTTCAACTTACTGTTGCGTCGTTGCTAGACTAGGAAAAACAAGGATGACATCACCGCGAGAAGAGCTGTGATGAGTGGTGGGAGGTCTCGTCCATTCGGTCCTTAGCTGGTTTCATCGAAAACATCAAACGAAAGGGAGAGAGGGTTGTTCTTGATTAACAAAACGGCAGGCTCTCTTTGTCTCCCTCGTTTAGTGCTATTGATAAATAGAAATAGATAGGGCTGGTGGCTGGATAGTTGCCTGCAAACGAGAGAGAGGGTGAGGTCGGGCTTAGCTATTGGGCTTTCAGCGTGGTCGAAAAAATCAGCGGAGAAAGGGAGGTTCGTCGCTCAAGCGGGGGTGGGTGAGAGGGAGAGAGGGTGAGGGCTCCTAAGGAATTTTGAGTTTCTAGAGCCTTCTAATGGCTGAAGGTCAATTTGGCGTTTGATTTTTGGTCGGGTTTGGTTTAAATCATGGGCGTGTTTGGGTTTTCCACATGGTTTAGGAAATTCAATAGATTTGAATTGGTTTAGAAGTTTGGTTAGCAATATAAAATGCATTATATTAAATTTTGTTAAATAAATTCATTAACGTATTAGTTTTATTTACTATTAAATAAAAATAATGCCCTGCAAATATCATTTGTTTAAAATGATATTTAAAATTTTTAAAAAGAAAAAAAACTTTGAAAATAAAATCCGAGTTCTTTTTAGAATGAAACGAACCGAATCAACAAGGTTTATGTTGTAAAAACTCAACCAACTGATTCCATTCGGTGTTTTCAGTCGGTTTAACGGAAGTTTAGGAAATTCTTAAAGAACGCCAGAAGAGACCAAAATGCTCTTGCATCGGTACTTGTTGTTCTCTGGTTTGTCCCGTCAGCAGCAGCAAGAGTTCCTTCAGAGCGAGGTCCTCTGAATTCAGGTCAATCTTTGGTGCTAGTGAGTCCGAAAGAATGAATTGGAGGAAAATAAAACAGAGAAACAAGAGGTCGGTGGAATTCTTTAGCAAAAAGCTAACATTTCCTCCTTTCATGGGCCTCTCATCTCACATCCTATTTCCATCTCATATTCTCTTCTGGCTCATTCCTTCCTACTTCCTATCATCGCTGGAATTCTTCCTAATTTGCCTGGATGGCACTGAGGGTTTGGTTGAAGGTGAGTATATTAATTTTAATGTTTCTATTTGGAGCTTTTTGTTTGGTTAGATTTATATATGTTGATTATGATTATATTTTTAAGCGCAACGGATGATCTCTCGGGCATTGCAATTGGAGTGGCAACAAAGTGATGAAAATTGGAATTCTTTGGATGGCAGATGCAGTTTGGCCAACGGCCCCGCCGACTCTATAATTACTATTGGAGGCATTCAGAGCAAACCACTGCCGTGCCACTTTTGCTGTTGCTGCTAAGTACCTTAATCTTGATTGTTATCTAATTCTTCGCACCTCCAAGGTAAACAAACTTCTTGTTTCTTGTAAACCGGGTATGTATTTTAATTGCTGCTTTCCTGAGATTTTTCCTTTTTCTTTTTTCTTTCTTTGTATGTGTTGCAGGTTCTTTGTGGACCAAGATCCCTGGATTGACCGGCAATCTATTGGTCGACCGTCTTGTTGGACTCATGTTCAACTCATTTCAAAAGAAGGAATATGCACCAATTGGAGTGTGGTTTGTCATTGCTTCTCATTACCCAAATTAATTTGTCTTTATGGCATGCTTGTCAATCATTATGATACGCGTATGAGTTTTGGGTTTCCTTTGCTCTTTTTTCTATGTAAATTTTTGAAATCTTAGTATCTTATAAACCCCTATGACTTCTGAATCTTGTTTGGTTTTCTGCTGATCTGTTTTGTTCAACTCTATCCTTACTTGTTTTTAAGGGTACAGTTGTCTCGTTGGCACCCAGCCAAAACCAAAACAACAAAAGAGTGCTGCAAAAGTTCTTTTGATCATTTCACCCTTCTAAGCAACAACCCTTTCTCCTTTTCTTCCCTTATTAATTCTTTTTTTGGACCAATTCTTTTTTCTCCTTTTCTTTAAATGCACATTCCTGGATCCCCCTTCTGCTGGATTTTTTTGTCTTTTGTCTTTCTGGAGACTTTTGCTGATTTTGCTGCCTATTTTTCAATAAGAAATCCTCTGCGACTTCATCATTCTAGCTTGTATGATAGTAGATCTCTCACGGTTTTAAGCCTTTTTGTAACATCTTTTAGTTTTTTTTCCCTTTTTTTTTTAAAGATTTCTAAAAGCATTAATACTAGCATTCTAAATGTTGTATGCCATGAATATTGTAGTCTTTATAGAATTAGTTTCTTACTTTTTATATCTTTCGTAACTCTTGAACTTTCAGTGGCACTGACACCTAAGCTCCAGGAACCCTTTTACATCTAATGTTACTTTGTAGCCACCTATAATAAATGTCTGTAAAGATATTTTTTTCAGCATCTCCATTCCCATTTTTTATCAAGAAGCACATTTTCGAAAAATTAGTGATGACATTTTACACTTACATGGTTCTCTATCTATATTGTTTGATGGAGAACTGAAATCCTCTTACATTTTATACCAAAGGGAACCTTGCTGAAGATTTTCTTATTCTTGCAGCAGAACAAGGTATAGTTTCTGATTTAAGAAGAGACAAAGTTTTCTGGCATTTTTATTTAAACTGGATGCCCATAAAATTATTGGTTGTGAATTAAATGGATTGGTTTCTGCCAGTATCTTATATTTCATGAATAGCTTACTCAGGTCTATGCGTTTAATTGTCAATGTGGCTACTTATAGGCTTAACTATGCATTTGCTCCTGGTCTGATTCTCTTCTCCTCCCCCCTTCTCCCCCCCACCCGCCTTTGCCCCCTCGCCACTTCTTCTCATCTTGAACTAGTTGTCTGCATATGTTTTTAGATATTTATTTAATTGATAGAGTTTTGTTTGTCTTGTTCAACTTTTGGTTATCAGATCTTACTAATTATCTTAAAAAGAAAGTTGCTAAAGGAAGGGAGGAAGCCGTATGTTATTCCTGTTTGGTGGATCAAAACGCCATGGACTGGTGAGTTTTTGGTGGATAATATATATCTATTTTGACACTTTCATTTTTTGACAGTTTGCAACTAAAGTTTTGAGCCACACAAAACTGATCAATATTTTCATCTTGCGAGAGAGTTAAGCCATATTATTCATATCCATTTCCTTTGGCCTTTAAAAGCACTGCTTGTTTCTACATGAAAGTTGTGAACATTCAGCATCTATTTGGATTTTTCTAACAGCTACATGGTGTCATTTAAAATTGCGCCAACGGGAAGCAATCCACTAGCCATTCCGTGTGTCATGCAAGTTAATAATAAACTGGTATTAACATGTTGAATATTTCATATAAAAAATGAATACCAGTATGGATTGCATTCATGAATTAAGTTCTACACACACTAAGTAATTCTATTTTGATATGTTGTTGACAAATATATAAAAAATTTGTACTTTGATACAAATATTCATGACTATATTCTATTCTTGTTTAAGTAACAAATTTTTTTATCTTGAAGTTTCCATAAGGCTTTAATTTTTCTTTCTTGATCCCATTTTGTACCATATACACTAAAAATGTTTAGTATTATTAAAATGGTCATATACAAAATAATATATAATTATCATTGATTGTATTAATAATTAGAGGCTCCAATTACAATAAATCTATTTGCAAAGTTGATGTCAAAATCTTCTCTTTGTGTTGTGTTGGATTATATTATTACCATTGCAAAGATTTCCTTTGCTTCCATAATCATCTTATATATTTTGGTATTTTACTTGGAAAAAAGAAATATTCATGAGAAAATTTTTTATGCTTTTCCAACTAAAGCTTTAAGACTTTAAAGGGCTATAGAAAGGAAAAGATCATTTAAATTTTTAATAGCATCTTTTTTTAGTTTTGATAAATAATGCTTTTTCAATACACTGGTGTTACAAAAGTTGTGAATTATTCAATTTACTTTAATCAATAGAAAATGAAAACTTCCTTGTGAGTTTTTTATAGTAATATACTACCAAAAGGTTTTTGCACAAAAGTTTAATTTTTCTTACTCTTAGAAACCTTATTAACTTGGATTCTTGATTACGTATATTAAAGTTATAGTTTCACGTGTCAAGGTTTTGGGGATGGTTATGGTTAAAATGATGTTAAGGGATTCATGGCTACCAATTTGAGCAAACCCAGGCAAAATTTTTTTAAAATAATCAACAGGAGTTAATTATTGATTGCACATTTGCATGTTTACATTCTTCATGTACTTATTTTAGTAAATGATATAAAGCAATGACCATATTTGTGTTCCTATTGTGAATTTATAATTAAAAAAAAAACTTATTGTGTTTTCCCTGATCTAACCCAATTAGACTTTGTAAAGCGCCAATCGGATTTTGTGATATATGTTTATTAGTTCTTAGTTTAATGGTGTGCTTACCCTAGATTCCAATTGTTCCCTTGCATTTTTATTAAAGCTTCAAAAGCCTAAGGGATGAAAGAGCACCAAAATAACACAGATAGGAAAAAAAATTAAAATATATTTATATTTTTTCTTTTTCTGGCTTTGGTAAAATACCTATTACTGCTTGTTGGGTACAATATTCTTTTAAGTACAAGAAATGTTGAATGTGTTCAAGTTTCCTTGATTCTTATTGATTGTTGACTCTTGCAATCACCTATGTTTCATTGCTTTGCACCTAGGCCTCTAACGATTATTTGTCCTTAGTGCAAACTAATCATTTTAGGAACATGACCTAATGTTTTTAACAATATGAAGCTGCAAGAGTTTTTGCCAATAAAAAAATGGCCTAAGTTGGTCCGTCACTTTGTAAATGTGTCCAAATCAAATCCAAATTTAAATTGAAATATAAATAAGGATAATACTAGTAATATTTTTCCGGATCAATTTGACCCAATTTGTCTATTCAAAATTGCTACAAAAAATTAATCTTCATATTTTCAGATTACAAAAAAATATATTTAAAATTTTTAAATTAATAATTAAAAAACTTTTCCATTTCGTTCTTTTTAGATAAAGAGTTATTCAACCACAATAAAGAAATAAAAAATCAAAAATTTATACATACTTTAACAAAGATATAATGATAACTAGATGTTCAAATTAGGAACAAATTATTTGCATTACAACATTTTTCTGCAAAAATGAATCCTAAAAGTTGACTGCAACAAACCATGATTTCATAGTTTTAGTAATCTCATATAGAGTGAACATGGAACGACAAGGAAAAGAAGTTCAGGTTGCTGACAGGAGGGGATCAAAATACTAGGTTAAGGCATTGCTTTCGAAGGCGCAACGTGAAGCAAAGGATTGAAGCATCTCCTCCCATAGCCTCCATATATGGTGACATGTTGAGATAAGTTTTGATTACAGTGAAGGGGATTGGACAGGCAGGAGAAGGGAAGGAGTGGAGAGAGAGAGAGAGAAGAAGAGAGAGGAGAGAGAGAGGGGGGGGGGAGAGGGGAGAGGAGAGAGAGGAAGGGAATAATATGTTTGTTAAACAGTGTATGTGTGTGTATATATACAAATCCTTTTAAGCTGCCAAAGGAACAAATAACAATTTGGTCCCTTCTATTTACCCAAAAAATTGTTAGAAAAAAGAAAAATTCATAACAAGGAATTGTGCCATTAAATCCATTGATTCTAATTGTTATTCAAACAATATGAATGTGTTATAGGATTTTGTTGCAAAAGTAGCATTACTTGGAATCTATTTATTTTTATTTTTATTTATTTTTCAGTGGTAGTTGTTTCTCGTTCTTAGCTGTATTGTTGTTGATAATGCCCACATTTTATGTTCCTAAAAATGTAGGGGAGAGAAGTTAGTTTCCACAGAACATTTCTTTGATCTTTGCATAATGGGAATTGTTCAGTAATTATAAACTTCAGAGATTTGTTAGATTCTCTTAAAACTGTCCAACATAGATGGAAGGGAAGAAACAATTCCTCTCCCATAACCCATCTAAACCCTGCCCCTTCTATTCTAAAGTCTCCATAAACTATATCCTAAACTAGTGGAACATAACATTTTTATCAGAGCCAAATTGTTATGGGTGTCTCATTGCCAGCAGCAGCAATTAGAAAAAAAATATTGCAATGGCAGGCAAATTAAGGCGCGACCAGATGAGATTGAAATGCTATATGTTAAGTTAGAGAGAACATTAACTTCGCAAAATTTGCAACCTCTAAGTTGGTCTCTTCCGGTTTAAAGATGATGGTGGTCATAGTCGGGCTCGGAAAAGGAAAGGTGTTGTTGGTGTATTAGGAACAAAATTTGTAAGCGTGGGGGGGGAATTGTTCCAAAATTCTCAAAGCTTAATTGGGCTTCGGAAAAAGGGAAGGTTCGTTGGTGTATCGGGAACAAAATTTGTTAGGGGGCGGACCCACATTGTTCCAAAATTCACAAAAGACTTATTTTTCGCATTTCAATGGGTAAGAGGGACCCTTTCTCGGTTGGATTAGGTTAGACGTGAATATTTTTTTTCACCAACAAACAAACACCAATAGAAGAGATGGTGAGTTAGCGTCATTCCATTGAAGGAGCAGCCCAGTATTGGTTCCTTAGTCACACCTCTTAAATTTCCATTCTGAGACGAGTTCAGGCACCCATGCCACCTACGGTTGGGTTCCACTGATTCGAAGCTAACAATGGGGAAATTTGACCCAAATTGAAACAAGTGGAATTGTCGAGGGATTGTCAAAAATACTATTTACAAAAACTCTTAGTTCTCGGGTTGGATTTTTTTGTTCACGAGAGCAAAAGAGATTCAAACTGTATGTTTGTGGCTTACAATAGGGGTATCGCTGTGGAGTATAAATATGTGATTTTTTCAAAAATGTATAATGAACTTTACGAAGCAGGGAAAATCAACTTGAAGGAATGGTATCAAGAGTGCCACTTCTTACCCAAACATCCAAACTCTACTAAGCAACTAATTTAGAGTTGGATGTCTAGAAATTATTATTGGATTATACGACCTTAGTTGAAGACCCTTAAAGGCCAGCCTTCTGTCTCACTATTGTATCCACCGCAATCACCTTGGGAACAACCATGCACAACACCAAGTTGGTAATGCGTTCTCTAATGCAATCCACATGCTCAGAAAGATGGGATTGAGAAGCATGTTCGGATTTATAGTGTAAGGAATTATCAAATCCAGCCAGTTCCCTTTCCATCTCTAATTCTTAGTCCCAAAGGACGACAAGGACATGGCGACTTAATGTGTTGATTACAAGGGTTTGTAAATGCAAAAACTGTGAAAGATAAGTTTCCAATCCCGTAATTGATGAAGTATTGGAGTTTGTAGACGCTAAATACTTTATTTACAAAGTTGGACCTTCGATTCGGGAACCATTTAGATCAGGATGCATCCTAATGATGTTGGGGGAAACGACTTATCGGAATCATGAATGCGGCATTTTGAATTTTTGGTCGGCCAATGCTCCCTCAACCATTTAATCTAATCATGAATGAGTTTATTCTCTCCTTACTCGCGGCTTGTCCTTGTTGTTTTTTTAACGATATTTTGAGTGTACATTGTTAAACTTTGTTTGTTAAGTTCACTTTTTGGAATCAGTTTCTCTCTTCTTAAAGGAATTGTCCTTGTTTTTTGCCTTTGTTCTCCTAGTTCTACATACAAGAATATTGGCCCTGGTAAGCTTTTGGGTTGTTGACTTATCATATTCTTATATTATTTATTTTCCTTTATTGTAAATTTCCTATATAGTTGTAGGCTTATTTGTATATAGATGTAAATCACAAATACACAAGAAATAGAGAAGGAATATCTCTGAACCTAATCTTAATATCCAACATGGTATCAGAGTCATAAGCTGACCTTTCTTCAGGCACTAAACATAGTAGAGAGAGGCAAAAACCTAGAGCATAGGTTGAAGCTACCACGAACCAAAGAGGTGAGAGTCAGATTGACACCGCTCAGCCCAAAGAGGAAGAGAGGTTATGACGGCTCATGCCTAGGTTTATCTGGCCACCGTCAGACGCCCCATGTGGGTCACGCGCTGCCGGAAGGGGGAAGTTCTTGTGTTCATGTAATGCTGATGATCAAGTTGCTCTTCATAAATTGCATCAAATCCATTGTTTCATGAACAGACAAAACATATTGAGATGATTGTTATTTCATTCATGAAAAGATACAGCCAAGTATTTATCTCTACAGGATATGTCAAGACAAAGTGAACAAATTAGAGATACTTTCACAAAGCCTCTAAATGGATCTCGGTTCGATTGTCTTTTTAACAAGTTTGAGCATGATTAACATCTATGTTCGACTTGAGGAGGTTATGGAAAGAAAATCTAGGGAGATTAGTTCATACATGTGTATATAGAAAACTAGAAGATTTGTAGGGATTGTTAGTCTATTTCCTGAATTAGGAACACTCGTACATCATTAAAAGCTAGTCCTGTTTATAATGAAACACGAAAAAATTCATTTTCTTCCACTCTATTACAGATCTTATTGATTTTATTAATTTTAGGTTGCCACCTTTCCTTGTTTCCTTTGTTTCCCTTTCTCTTCTCTCTCTGTTATTTTCCAAAAGTTTTGCTTCATTTCCCTTTGAATTTGTGTTCATCTCTATGCATATGTTCCCTATAACTTTTGATAGCTTCCCTCTGTTTGAGGCCAAACTGAACTAAATGACCAATCAACGTCTTTTTTGCTCTCATTATTGGCATGTGGAAGTTTCTCCTCTCTCTCTCTCTCTTTTTTTTAGAAAGGAATATATGTGTTCTGTGTCCACCGTACTAATAGTCTTTATGTTTGAATTCTGTGCAGGGGTTATATTGAAGCAATCAAGGAAATGAGCAGCAAGTTCATGCTAGTTACTGGAGATTAAATTTGATGATATTGTATGTAGGCATTGGCAGGTTTCTTTCTCTAATCTCTTTCCAGATGTAGCAGGCCCTACTTTTACTTTTTAAATATTTTCCTCCCTGCTGTCTCATATCAAGTTTACTGTTCCAGTTTTTTTTTCTTTTTTTTTTTTTTTTTTTTTTGAAAAGATGATCTTGTTCAGTTTGATATTAACAGTCTTCAGTATATAATAAAAAATTCCTAAAAATTTTAATGTATCTTGGAAACATAAAAAAATTCTTTTTGAAACATACAGGAAACTCTAATGGTATCTTGGATCCCAAGTCATGTATGAGTTCTCACACTGAAAAAAGATGTTACTTAAAAAGTTCTATTTTTAATTCCACATTAATTGGTTCTTTGGCAAGGTCGTTAGGTATGGTAAGACTTTGGGAGCAGAAAAATCTTATGGGTGCTCAACTTGTGCTTTCATATTTGATTACAGAAGATTTATTTTCAAGCAAGTAGGATGCTTAGGTTAAGCAAAGCTTAGTGCTTTTGTATACACTATTTCTTGTAGGCACTTGCAAACCAAAGAATCATGTCAATTCAGACGTGTGAAAGTTCCTAAAATCCAGAAATCAAGAAATTTGAAGGATAGAGTTGACATGATCATCATTTACCCATTATTTTCATCTGCATGTTGTTATTATGGAAGTCTTTGACATTTGATCATTCGATTATTCTGGTTATTTTTTATTCTTGTTACTTTCTCGTATGCTGGAATTTTTCTTGAAAATTTTTTGATCTGGGTTTTCTCATGCTGGTCCAAATTGTGGCTTTGAATTACTGGTGTTCATTCAGAAAAGTAGTCTTTGCGTTTTCACTTCAACTAATGCTTGCAATTCCATATTTTTTCCTTCCAATTATGAGATTCTATGTTTACTGGATCTTTAAATTGTACGTTAGTCTAGCAAGAGATTCGGTTAGAGAATGAGGGTGGTGAGACATGAGAAAGAGAATTGGAGTTTGAAAACGATTGATCTAAAGAATGTGTAGTGCAATGTGTTAAAACCATGAGTTCAGATATGTGAACCAATGTTAGGTTAAGTAAACCATGGTGTAGTATGTATCCCAATTCTGATTTTTTTTTTTTTTTTTTTTTTTTTTTTTAAATTTTTTATTATATTAAGCCAATTTTAAATTAGGTGAATTATAGGAATTATAAAGGAAAAGAATTGTTTTATTTCTTTCAATTGTATTATATTTTTCAACCTTACTCCACTATATAAGACAAAAATTGTTCCATATAGAAAGTAATCTAAATAGGAATTAAACCTAAAACTTAGGAAACCACAGTCTTTACACTAATTAGGAATAAAACCTTAAACTAGGAAAACACAATATTTACTTTTTAATCACCAAAAAAGATTTTCAACACTTTTCCCTCAAGTTGGGGCATAGATATTACTCCATGCCCAAACTTGCAAACTAAAGGATGAAACAACTTGCTATGCAAACCCCTTTGTGAAAACATAAGCTAGGTTGCTCTTTTAAGCCTATATAGGAGACAACTTATAACACCTTCAATATCTTCTTCTTTATTAAAAGTGACGATCAATCTTCTATGTGCTTTAGTTCGATCATGCTGACTAGATTGTTCAAAATTTACTGATGGCTGCTTTACTATCACAAAATTAAGGATATAATTTGTTGTTTTCAACCAACTTAACTCTTCCATTAATCTGCGCAACCATAGAAGTTCTCAGATTCCTATGCCATAGCTCTATATTCAACTTCTGCACTGGCACCTTGGCAACAACGACTTGCTTTCTTTGCTTTCTCCATGTACCAGGTTTCCTCCAACAAAAAACACAATTAATCTGAAAATTGATCTCCTGTCATCAAGGAACCGGCCAAACAATCCGCATCTATATAGCCTGTATTGTTAAATGGCCATGTTTAGAAAATAAAAGTCCTCTTACGTGAGCTGATTTTAAATATCTTAGAATCCGATTACTGCTTCTAAGCGAGAAACTCCCGAGGGTCATGCACGTACTGACTCACTAAACTACAAGCAAAGGCAATATCTAGGTCTAGTATGGGCAAGGTAAATCAATCTCCCAACCAATCTCTGATAACTTGCCAAACATCAACTGAACTTCCCACTCCAGCTTGAACTTATGATTGGCCTTCAATTAGGCTGATTCTGCAGGTTACATCCCAAACATACCGTTGTCTTTAAGGAGATCAAGGATGTATTTTCTCGGCAGAAATTAAAAATCCCTTTTTCTGAACTAGCAACTTCTATCCCAAGGAAATATCTCAAACTTTCCCCAAATCCTTAATCTCAAAACTCTCTAGCTAACAAATTTCTTCAAGTGAAGTTCATTCTCTTCAAGGATGTGACTTACCTTCCATGATGTTTAATGAACAAAGTATGATCAGCATCGCTCGAATATACCCCAAAAGAAAGCATAGCTTTATAAAACCTTTCCGAACATGTCTTGGGATTGTTTCAGCCTATATATGACTTCTTCGCTTGCAAACTTTTCCTCTGGTTTCGTCATCATCAAATCCAGGAGGCATCTTCCATTATACACCTCTTCTTTCAAATCAATCATATGGAAAAACATTTTTTAACATCAAAATTGATGTAATTCCAATCAAGATTAACTGCATTAAGAACAACAAAATTCTGATTGTGTTTCATCTTGGCTTACGGGGGCAAATGTTTCCTGATAATCAAACTCCATAGGTCTGACTAAAATCCTCCTAGCTACTAATCTAGCCTTACCTCTCAATTGAAACCATCTGGCCTTGTGTTAACTGTTGAAACACCCATTTACATTCCAATTTGGCTTCTTTCCTGGTGGAGGAATTACAAATCCCATGTCTCGTTTTTGTCAAAGCTCCTTCATCTCCTCAACCATTGCGCCTTCCATTTTGAGTCCTATAATGCCTCTTGCCAATCCTGCAGTATAAGAAACAGAAGATACAGACAAAACAAAAGCTCTATAGGAAGGGGACAGAGCATTATAGGAGATAAAAATGGGAAGGATGGGTGTTTAGTGCAATGTTTTCTAACTCTTTTTCAAGAGCAATAGGATATTAAGTCATTGTCAGAAGGACTGAAATCAATATTAGGATCAGAAATCATAGTAATTAAAGAAGACTACCAAAGTTTTCTTGTTCTTTTGATTCTTCAGGACTAAAAATTTGGAGGGACGGTTGATCAAAGGCTCTGCTGACTGACGCGGACCCAATGGAAATAAATTCCATGAAACCTTATTGACAAGTATTTGGAAGAGATTCCAGAATCAAAACTAAACCCCTCTCTATGCACCCAAAGCTTAAAGAAGCAAGAGCACCAATAATAGAAGTAAAGAATGTGAAGATAAACGCCACAAAGAATGATAAGTTAATTCTTGATTTCTTTGATTGCAATTAGAAGAATGCGAAATCTCACACCCTCTAAAAGCAAGAACACGCCTAAGCTAAAGAAGAAAGATCTCTCTTTGATTAATTCATTGTAATGTGAATAATTACAAAATTAACAACTATTTTATACTAAATCTAAGAGGTCCAGATCCTTAAAGAATTTAGAGTTAGTTAAAGGCAGTAGATTAGCAAATCTAAACCCAATAAGGATATGACTAACAAAATCATAACAACTTAAGGATTTGGATATCTAATCCAAATCTACATCCTCTACTAAAGATTGACCAAATCTAAACAAAATAAGGCTAAATAATCAAGGGTGGCCGGAAATATAGGAGGCCCAACCATTAACATTGCAAAACTCAAAATAAACTAACTTAAATTTTCAGAGGCAGAGGTTTGCAGGGTCATGGGGCGTGCTTCAATGTAAGTTTTCTCGCGAGAGGCAAGAAGCTTGCACGGCCTGGGAGCGCTGCCACCTTGCACGGGCGTGCTAACCAAGCCATGGTCTAGGATTGTCATGTGTGGAAATTCAGGTTCCAACTCAACAAATAGTGCTCCATCTAATGTGAGAAACCTTAGGTAGTTCCTTCAAGTTCTTCATAGCAACTTGTTTTTGGAAAGCAAAGGTCAATGGGCTCTTGGGCGTTTTGGGAAAAATTTTTTTTGTTCCTTGAAATGTTATAAGGACCATGGTTGGCTCCAACTCTTTGAATCTTCTCT
>NW_023590966.1:1139411-1165488 GCF_014843425.1 Jatropha curcas
TACCTAAAGAGTTTGTCATCGCATACTGACCAATGAGGCCCTAAACACTTGAAGGGTCAGGTAAGCCCTCAATAAAAGGACCATGGTAAGTGGGTTGAATTTATTGAACAATTTCATATGTGATTAAATACAAGCATGGAAAAGACAATGGTTTGATGTCTTGATGCAGTTATACAAGAAAGATATACTCTAATTACTGCTCTTAGTTTCTAAATTGCTTGAGACTTTGAGTAAGTTAAGGACTTATATGTGAATGATTCAGATCTTTGGCAACGATATATTAGCCTTGTGGAGGATCATGGAAGCATTTTGAATAGTTCTATAGACATGATGGATAATTTGTTTAAGAACAACAAACTTTGTGTGCCTAAAGTGTTCTATGCGTGAATTGCTTGTGGCTTGAATCTCATAGTGGGGGATTGATGGGACAGCTTTTGGGGTACATAAGAGCTATATATGATTGAATGAACACTTTTATTGGCCTCATTATGAATTAAATGATGTAGAAAGAGTTGTAACTCTTGTATTGCATGGTAAACAGGCCAATCTAAGTCTTATGCCTCATGGGATTTACATGCCTTTACCTGTTCCTAGTTCTCCTTGGATTGAATATATTCTATTGGACTTTGTACTTGGATAACCTAGGACTAAACGTGGTAGAGATAGGCATATTTGTTGTTGTTGATAGATTTAGCGAAGAATGGCTCATTTTATTCTTGTCATAAAACTGATGATGCAAACAATTTGCTGAATTATTCTTAAAGAACGTGGTAGATTGCAATGGGGTACCAAGAACTTATAGTTCTGGATAGGGGATGCAGGTTCCTTTTCACAGCTTTTTTGGAGAGTTTTGTGGAAGTAAGCTTGGACTAATTG
The DNA here is from genome assembly GCF_014843425.1 of Jatropha curcas. Next base: position 1,140,288 of record NW_023590966.1, read on the forward strand.
CTTTATTCTACGACTTGGGCATCGCACAACAGATGGACAAACTGAAAGTTGTGAATATTAACTTTAGGGACATTACTTCGATGCCCATTGTGGGTAACGGAACTTGAAAACTTGGGAAGATTGTTTGCCATTCTTTGGAGTTGCATTAATCGGTAGCAATACATTCTACTGCAGGTTATAGCCCATTTGAAACTTGTTTTTATGGCTTAATCCACTAACTGTATAGATTCTTGTTCCTTTACCTTAATGAAACTTCTTGATCTAGATGGGTGCGAAAAAGGCAGAATTGGTGAGTTTTTACATGAGAAGGCTAGAGCCAACATAGAAAAGAGGACAAGCAATATCTAATCAAGCCAACAAGGGCAGAAAAGGAAAGTTAGTGCTTATGCCAGGTGATTGGGTTTTGGGTACACTTTTCGCAAGGAAAGATGTTTCCCAACCAAAGGAAGAATAAGCTTAAGATGCAAGCGTGGGAGATGGTCCCATTTCCAAGGTCCCTTAGAGCGCATAATGACAATGCCTACAAAATAGACTTACCAGGTGAGTATGTGTTTTCTGCAACTTTTAATATAGTGATTGTCTCCCTTTTTGACATGGATGCAGATTTTGAGGACAAAATCTTTTTTAAAGAAGGGGAGGATGATACGGATCCACTATGCCACCACCTATGAAGCTCAAGGGAACAGGACCAGCAACAATGGCAATCCATAGCACTCCTAGTGGACAATTACAAGGACCGTGTAGAAGAAGTATGGAGCCAACCATGTCCTTATACATTCAAGACAAATCACACAGAGCCTCCATGACCTTGCTTTCAACAAGTGCTATGAAGAACTTGGAGGAACACCTAAAAGTTTTCACATTATAAGAAAGCACAAGTTTTGAGTGGGAAACCATGTTTGGATAGCACCCCGTGCAAGGTGGCACACACCAGGCCGTGCAAGCTCCTGCTTTCAAGGACAACACATGACCTCGGAGGCACGCCCGTGCCATTTCAGCAGCCCAAAGCCACCGTGCACTTACTGACTCCTCGCGAAGGAAACTCCTCCATGCGCGCCGCCCGTGCAGCTGACACGCCCCAGGCCGTGCACTTCTCTGCCTCTCGCGAAGAAGGTCACACATTGCGCGCACGCCGTGCGCCTTGGCCGCCCTAGACGTGCACTAGCCTGCCTCTCATTAACATAGTTTAGGTTATTTTGAGTTCTTTGCTTTTGTAAAATGGGTTGGCCTCCTATATTAGACCCCCATGATATTTTTAGCCTTGGTTTGTTAGGATTTATTTAACTTTAGTGGATTTGGATTAGATCTCCAAATCCCTTAAGTTGTTATGATTTGTTAGTCAACTTCCTTAGTTGGGTTTAAGATTTGGCTAAATCCTCTCCTTAGCTAACTCTAAATCCTCTAGGGATCTGGACTCTAGATTAGTATAATATTAGCTTGTTATTTTTTATTATTAGGTAATTTTTCAATCATTAAAAGAGATTTCTTCTTCGCATCCTTTGCCGTGTTCAGTGTTTTTAGAGAGTGTGAGATTGCATTCTTCTAATTGCAGTCAAGAATCAAAGTTAAACTTATCATCTAATTGTGCGGTTATCTTATTCTTTTTCTCTATTATTGGTGTTCTTGCTTCTTAAGCTTTGGGGTGCCATAGAGAGGGGTTTAGTTTGATGCTTGGTCTCTTCCAAAACTTGAAATTTATTTTCATTGGGTTCCGCGTCAACGACTCTAAAATAAAACTCTTATAAAAGTAAAAGACTTTTAATCCGAGGATCAATAAATGAATCTAATAACGAAAACCATTTTTTTGAAATAAAATCAACTAAGACCGTTAAATTTTGCTTTTGCGAAAATAATAACATCTTCACATATCATCAATTTCAAATTCTAATATGTTGCCATATAAGCATTTATGTCTTATAAATTATATATTTATATAGATAGATAGATATATCTTTTATAATTTTTTATTTGACTTATTTTTTTATAAATATTTATTATTTTTATATGTATAATAAAAAATAACGTTTATTATAATGTACAATAATAAAGTAATAAAACAATACGACCGTCCACGTAGTTTAAAGTTTAAACCTCTCACAATTCATTTAAAATAAAATATAAATAAGCTGACTCAAGAAAAAAAAAAAGCATTATCCAAGTCTTATATTTTGAATTAAGAACTCCTCTCAAACCAACTAGTATAACAACATCTTTAATAGGCAACTTGTTATAATTTGCTTTTTGAAGAAGTAAAACTCTATTAAGGGTAACGTGAATTTTACACCACTTTACTTTACCCTAGCAAGCACCCTATGATACTACTTTTGTTTGTGAGAGAATGTGATGGTATCCTATAATATACTAGGCATGGCCATCGGTTCATTTTGAACCGGAATAGAACTGTAACGTAGATGATCGAGAACCAAACTGAAATTGTCAATTCAAAATTTTGAACCGAAACAGGAGGTTTAAAGGCCGGTTAATATTCATGTGAATGTTAAAATCTGAACTTGAACCGGTGGTTAACTGAAGGTTTCGGTCCGGTTAAACCGAAAATTTTCTATTTTTATTTTCAAAATAATAATTACTTAGCCTATTTTATACATCTCTAAAAGTCTCAATAATATTTTACTACATGATATATTTACTACATGATATACTTTACTTAATATTTTTTTTTTAAATACACTTTACTTTAAAAGTTAAAAATCTAAAAAGTAAAATCGTAAAAAAAGAAAGAAATATTTAGCATAAACTTATATTGTTTTTAACTTTTTTTTTTAACCTTTTAAATTGTTTACTAAGTTTAAAATTACATTCTTTTTCAGCATTTTTCAAAATTTTCTTATAATTTATTTAATTAATAACATTTAAACAAAATAAAATGATAATTAATTAATTAATTTTATTCTTATATGAGTATGAGCATTCTAAAATTTATTTTACATAAAATTTACCAATATTTTTTACACTCATATATTAATATTTTCGAAGGAAATATATAACATTAGAATCGATTTTTTTTTTTAAAAAATACATATATCGCCGAAAACTGTGATCAGAATCACTGGTTCTCTGAAACCGCATCGAAACTAGCCAGAACCAAAATCGGACCAAAATCAACAGTTTAGAGTTAATTCAGGTTGAACATTTTAAAAATTTTGAAGCCTGACACGTCCATACTATACATGCAAAGGACAGAGTAATAAAACGTTGAAAACAAGATGAAGTTGAAATGAGCGATCCACTTAGCATCTTATTTATTATCGTGTTTGGCCAGATTCCCGTCATTGTCAGCGCCCTATTAATTATTAAATTGATCGCTTACCAAAATGCCGTAAAGAAAGCTGAGCTTTCTGGCTTTTCACGTCCTCTGATCAGGTCAATGTTTGGTGCTCGTCAGTCTGAGACAATGGAACTGGAGGAAAATAACAACAGAAACAGGAGGCCAGTGGAATTCCTTATCAAAAAAGCATACAGTCCTCCTTCATGGGCCTCTCATCTCAATCATATACCATCTCATTATTTCTCTCTGGCTCATCTTCCTACTCCTATTCATCTCTGGAATCTTCCTAATCTACCCGATGGAACTGAGCTTTGGTTGAAAGTGAGTATTTAATTTCAAGTTTGTAGTTTCCACTGTAGCCTTTTGTTTTGATAGAGTTTATGTTGATTATAATTATCCATTTAAGCGCGATGATCTCTCGGGCTTGCAATTGAGTGGCAACAAAGCGAGAAAGTTGGAATTCTTGATGGCAGATGCAGTGGCTAATGGCGCTGATTCTGTAATAACTATTGGAGGCATTCAGAGCAACCACTGTCGTGCCACTGCCGTTGCTGCTAAGTACCTTAATCTTGATTGTTGCTGCAAGTATTAACTGATTGTTATCTAACTCCTTTCACCTCCAAGGTCCACAAACTTCTTTTCCTATCCTTTGGGTATGTATTTTTAGTTGAGATTTTCTTATTTTTGTTATTTTTCTTGTATGTGTTGCAGGTTCTCTGTGGATCAAATCAGGATTGGCCGTCCATCTCTTGGTCGACCGTCCTGATGGAGCTCATATTCAACTCATTCTCGGAAGAAGAATTTTACACAATTGGGCGTAGTGGTTTGTCATTGCTTCTTCATACAAATTAATTCTTCTTAATGCATGCCTCATATTTTGTAATTGTAATTTTGTTGTTTTTCTTTGCCTCCTTTACAGTTACTTTTGAATCTTAAGTATCTTAAGAATGACAACGACTTTGTACCCTGTTTGGTATTCTGCTTGTTTGCGTTCTGTTTTTTTCAACTTCTACCTCTAAACTTTCCTTTTCACTCGTACCCTTAGTAACTCCTTCCGTCCTTCTTCCGCCCTTTTTATTAATCTTTTTTTTTTTTTCACGTAATTCTCTTTCTCCTTTTTCTTAATGCGCCACTGGATCTCCAACCAGCCAAACTAAAACACAAAGAATTGGCTTGCAAAACCTCCTTCCGCCTCATTCTTCCTCTTTTTTAGTAAATCTTTTTCTCCCTTTCGTTATGCGCATCCTGGATCCTCTTACTCTCTGGATTTCTTTTCTTTTGTTTTTTTTCGGATGCTTTGGCTGATTTTGTGCCTATTTTCAAGAAAGAATTCTTACTGCCCGAATCATCATTTCTAGCTTTTGTGATTAGTATATCTGCTCATGGTTCAAGCCTTTTTAACATCTTCAGTTCTTTTTGAACCTCAACCAATGCTTGAACCGTCGGTTTTGGTTCCGGTTTCCCGGTTCGGCCATTTCCTGAATCATGATTTCCGGGCGGATGTATGTTTTTTTTTTAAAAAAAAAAAAATCGGTTCTAATGTTGATTTTTTTTTTTTAAAAATATTAATATGAGTTTAATACAAATATTGATAAATTTTTATTTTAAATAATTTTAGAACGCTCATACTCATATAAGAATAAAATTAATTTAATTTTACAAAATAAATTAAATAAATTATCACTTTATTATTAAATATTATTAAATTAAATAAAATTAAATAAAGAAATATTTGAATAAATCCTGAAAGAAAATTATAATTTTAATACTTAAGTAAACAATTTTAAAAGGGTATAAAAAAGGTTACGAAACAATATAGAGTTTGATTAAAATATTTTTCTCTTTTTTTTAAGCCATTTTAACTTTTTAAGATTTTTACTTTTAAAGTTAAAGTGTTATTTTAGAAAAAAAATCTTAAGTAAAGTATATAATTAGTAAATTAATTATTGAGACTGTTTAAAAATGTATATAAATATGGAAGTGATTAATCATTTTGGGAAAATAAAAATAGACAAATTCTTCGGTTGAATCAGACCGGAACCGCTGGTTCAAGGGGCCAGATTCAAAGTGGTAGATTTTAAAACAATTCTCAATAAATCCAACCGGCCCTTAAACGTTGGTTCCGGTCAAAAATTTTCAAACGACCAAGTATTTAAATTCGATTTTCGTTCATCTAACAGTACAGTTTTCGGTTCCGATGTCAAAATGAACCTGTTAGCCATACATAAATTAATACTTGGCAATTTTAAAGTTGTTCTAAAACGCTTATGAATGTAATTTATTATCTTTTTATAGAATAAGTTGTTTTTTGTCCTTTTACATCTTCCGTACTCTGAGAGTCTAAACTTCAGGCGTGCACCGACACCTACATTACCATTTCCTTGCAGCACCTATACTAAATATCATAAGATATTTTTCTAGTTATTCCATTGCGATTTAGTCAAGAAAGCAAATTGTTGTAAAAATAGTGAGATATTTTACACCTAGATGTTCTCTATCTAATATGTTGGTGTGTAGAGAAGAGAAAATCTTTCTTACATTTTATAAAAGAAGGAATCTTGCTGTAAAATATTCTTATCTTGTTTGCATGCAGAACAATGTATAGTTTTTGATAATAATCGGTACCATTTGACCTCTGGAGTTTCTCTACCATTTTATTTAAAACCGAGCGCAAAAAATTTCAGGTTGTGAACTTAAATTAAATTAAATTTTAATTTCAACAAATAGCTACTCATCCTTATGTTTTTAAACGCTGTCCAATGACGGTGGCTTACTTACAGGCGTAACGTCAAAATGTTTTAGATATTATTTAATATAGATTGCACACTAGGTTTTTTTTTTTTGCTCTTTATCAAATTTTGGTAATATGATCCTCTTATTAATATAAATTGAAAGAAAAGTTTGCTAAGGAAGGGAAGCAAGCGCATATGTTTATTTCCCGGCGCGGCGGATGGATCAAACACCAGTAGGAACAATTGGTGAGCATAATTTAGGTGGATAATAATAGTCCTATGCCGTTCTTTGACATCTTTATTTTGAGTTCGCAGCTATGTTTTTGACATCTTAAAAGAATTATATTTTGCTAGTCTTTTATACAAATGTGTATCAGTCTGAATAAATATGGAAGTGAATAATTGGACTATGTGTTCAAGATGGTTAACGCGAATTTTATTTTTCTTGAATAGATGTCATTAAAAAAAAATTTCATGAATTTTCCCATGAAGGCGCTTAAATTTTTCTTTTTCTGATACCATTCGTACATATAAACTAAAATTTAGGTTTAATCATTATATAAAGGATGTTTAAAATCATTTATCAAAAGTCTGTCATGGCATCTGTGTTGCAAGATTATGATCGCTTAACATGCAAGTTTTCTTTTGCTTTCGAATAATTGTCTTGAGTATTGGTGGTACTTTACCCATGGAAAAAATATTCATCGAATATAATTTATTATGAATTTTACTGCAGCGTAAGACTTTAAATGGATATAGAAGGGGAAAACATATGTAATTTTCTTTTAAATAGGTTCTTTTTTTTAGTTTCCGAACTCTATGCGGTAACTGCTTTTTTCATTCAGACTTCATTATTACAAAATTAATGAATTACACTACAATTCATGATCTAAGTGGTGTGTCCAAATGAGACTATTGGATCAATTTTGCTCAACTCGTCTAAGTTTGGTTAATTCGGAGTTATATTTGGTTGATGAATCAGCAGATTGGATTTTGGGTTTAGAAGATAAATTTGGGACTTATCGAATGATGGATTATGGTTCGGGATTAAAACTTAATCTTAAGCCTATTAACAAAATTGATTGAATTAGAAACAAATATGGGCGTATGATTGACTGTAAATGTGGTTGATGAGAGCAAATGGAACTAGAATTAGACCATAAAATCTCTTTGGTCTCGTTTATGTATGTCTGTTTCCTCCTTCTTTATAGGATCATCTGTAGATTTTTTCAGCATGGATTAAGTTCTCTTTTTTTTTTTTTTTTTTTTTTTTTTTTTTTTTTTTGTTAAGATTTTTTTTTTTTTTTTTTTTTTTTTTTTTTTTTTTTGTTTAAGAAAAAAAATTGTTGTGTTCTCTTCCTCACTGTACTAATAATACAGTTTTATGTTTGAATTCCAAGCAGGGGTTATATTGAAGCAATCAAGGAAATTGAGCAGCAAGTTCTTGCTAGTAATGAGAGATTAAAATTTGATGATATTGTTGTAGCATGTGGCAGGTTCTTCTCTAATCTCCGTTCCTTTTAGATTTTTATAGCAAACCCTAATTTTTTGAAAAAAAATATTTTTCCTCCCTACTTGTCTCATATCAAGTTTGATCTGTTCCAGTTTTGGTATAACAGTTCAATATTATTATAACAGATGGACATTCCTTTCGCATAAACTTTGTTGATATCCAATTCATGTATGAGTCCTCAGTGTATGCTGAGCTTTGCACTTAAATTACACGTGTTTAGCATTGACAGTCAGTTATCTGATAACAAACATGGCACTCAGGCACTAGAATGTTTAGTGCACAACTATAATCCAGAAAGCAAAAACTAATCTTATGAGTTGCTTGTGAACATAAGATGGAAATTTTTTGTGTTTTGATTTACAGTGGAGGTACAGTTGCTGGTCTGTCGCTGGGATCATGGTTGGGTACTTTGAAGGCAAAAGTATGTCTTCCTTTTTTCCGATTCTCTCAGTCAGTCTCTTACTTTTCAATTTGACTCTTCTTGCATTTTCCTATTTGTAGGTTCATGCGTTCTCTATTTATGATGAGCCTGATTACTTTTACAACTTTGTTCAAGAACTACTCGATGGATTCGGAGCAGGTGTTAACTCACATGAAATTGTGAACATTCAAGATGTGAGTGCTTTATCATATGAAATACTAGTGAATGCATTCCTTTTTTTTATTTATTATTATTATTCCCCTCTTGGCTACGTAAATTGTATGTCAAAAAATACGATAATGTCGGTGTAAGTGCAAATACATTTAGATGCTGCAACTAGAAAAGGAAAATATCCAAAGATAACATCATCAAGCAGATAAAGATATCTATGGAAGCGCTCTTCGCCTTCCACTCTTAAAAAATAAAAAGAATAATCATCAAGTCAATTTCAGTTTTTGATACGTGTAAAACTATCGTGCTGATCTCACACTTTTCATTACAAGTTCTAGGTGGTGTTCATTTGTGGAAAACTCTTTTGTTTTCCATTTTCCATGGAAATGGAAAAGAGAATTAGAGAAAATGGAGATTAGATTCATTTATAATAATCGGAAAATTATTTCCTAATTTGACAAAAAGAAAAAATGTGTTTTTTTTATATATTTTCTATATGGTTTATTGTTTATATTTTTTTATATTATTTATTTTTTATCTTAAATTTTTAATTTTAATTTTTCAAATGTTATACTCTCTCCATTTCATATATATACGGCTGATTTTGACTTTGATGGTCCAGTTGTCAAAATAATCATATGTTATTAATCACATATGGTTAGAATGGTAATTAACCTATTTCAAAATTTTAATTTTTTTAACCTATTTTGTCCTCCTCAAAAATATTGTTAGAGTGATCAATTTAATTGTTATTTCATTTTGTTAAATTTAATATTGTTTTGGTCAATTTAACTGCATTGTCCAATAATCATATTCTTTCCCTCTTACAGGCCAAAGGTCTAGGATATGCAAAGAACACCTCTGACGAGCTTAAGTTTGTCCAGGAAGTTGCTACAGCTACTGGCATTATTCTAGATCCAGTTTACAGGTACAGTAACAAATTCTACCGCAATTCCCAAGTTCTCATGCATGACATTTTTTTAAATCTATTCTGTGATAGCTAGTCAATTGAGACGGTGAATAATCGGTCGTCTCCACAATGTGTGGAATTAGAATAGTTTCTTCCATAGTTAAAAGGGCTGATGTCATCAAATTTAGTCTGGAAAACAAGCATGATTAAAATCTGAAATCTGGGAGTAGGAGTCAACAACTAGACATTTTAATTTCTTGATCTTAAAATTTGAAAATCGTTGAGTTAACAGTTCAATGATGTGATTCTTTTTAGCGGGAAAGCTGCTTATGGAATGATGAAAGACATGGCAGAGAATCCAAGAAAGTGGGAGGGCAGAAAGATTCTCTTCATACACACAATTTCTTGATCTTAAAATTTGAAAATCGTCGAGTTAACAGTTCAATGGTGTGATTCTTTTTAGCGGGAAAGCTGCTTATATATGGAATGATGAAAGACATGGCAGAGAATCCAAGAAAGTGGGAGGGTAGAAAGATTCTCTTCATACACACTGGTGGATTCCTTGGACTTTATGACAAGGTCAACCAGATGTCGTCATTGGTAGAACATTGTGTGCGAATGCATATTGATGAATCTGTTTGAAGGAAAGATGATACTGCAAAAATGTTTTAGAGAAACATTATGGTTGGAACCATTAGGGGGGGAAAAAAGAGGAACATAAATTAAGATGATAATATTTAACTTTCTTAAAGGTGAAAATATATATTGGTTCTTAAATAATAATAAAATTAAGATAGGAGAGCCTTTATGTTAATAACTCATTTTGAGATTCTTAAATTATGATTTTATTAACATTTTTATTATTGCATTCAAATTAAGATACGAGAGCTTTTTTTTAGATGTTAATTGATCGAGAAAAGATGAAATAGACCTGTATAAAAAGAATTTGAAAATTGAAAGATGTAAATCGATCTTTACATTATAGCAAATTATTTATTTTATTACCATCTTGGGCATATATAAATTCATAAAAGCCCATATATTATAATATTAGCTTGCTAGATCTATATGTGCCACATTTTTTTTTCTAACTTAAAAATATATATTTTTATTTTGAGAATTTAATGATTAAGAAAGAGAGAAAAGGATAAAAATCCTTAAATTTCTAAATCCTCAAAATCGAATTCTTGAGCAATGAGTAAGTTCCTGAAGAGGACAATTGACAAAAGAGAAGAAGATAATAAGTTCCAACGATCGTTATTCGAACTCTTCAATAGCTTGAAGTCATAGTGCCTCTCATGCTTAATACGATTATGAAGGAGATTTAGTTGAGGAAGAAGAGGAGAAGAAGGAAAGAGCATTTGTGGCTTGTTTATTGAAATGGACAATGAGTTTTGTTTAGCGAAAGTGGTAGTGCCCCAAGACAAATCTTATGCGGTGAACCAGGACAAATTTTATGGGTAAGCAGAACAAGTAGACAATAGGAGATGGCAATGGCGATAGAAGGTTTTTGGTGTGCTGATTTCGTTTTGTAGGAGGATTGTGTTTCTCCTTCTACTTTTACTAGTACTAGTTCAAATTTGCATAATAATAACGAATCTGGTTCAATCAATAGAAGTTCAAGCCATTCAAGTTCTTTTTTTTTTTTTTTTTTTTTTTTTTCAATCAATAGAAGTTCAAGTCATTCAAGTTTTTTTTTTTTTTTTTTTTTTTTTTTAATACATGTGTAAGTAAAAGAAGAGGAAGATTGGATTTGAAAAAAAAAAATGGAACTAATGGTTGTGATTGTACTCAAAAAAATTTTTTTTTCCTTCCCTTTTCTTTTTAAATTTTAAATCAATATAATATACGATAATTATATTTCTAGAGCTAAATGTTACGCCCCGCACAAGCAGGACAGACATAATTGCAAGGAAGCCCCTACAATTTATAAACAAGGCTTCCCTTTTCTTCAATTAACGGCTGTTTTCGCACCGCCCCGAGCGACCCGAAAAACGCGCCTTTTAGTTTTTGATTGGAAAAGTGATTTTTATTATCGAGTAATGGTGACAAAATCTTTTAAGTATGATGCCGATAAATCGGTCTTATAAAATATTTGAATCGCCACCTTTCGGCAATGGGATCGTTTCCAATTTTATTTTATAAAAATGACTCCATTTTAAACCCAATTCTATTTAAGGCCATATTATAAAAAGACTGGAAACTGGTCAGGCGCACCATGTGCGATTCTATGTAAGGGAATTGGATACGTCGGCCCGTTGGAAGTCGACGCCCGGAAAACCGGCCTCTTTTTAACCTGCAATTTCTAATTTATTTTAATTTAGAAAAGCCAATTTATTTAATTAAACCCAACCCGAATAAATCGACCGAGTTCCTATGTGGAAAATCATTTAATTGTCCCAAATAGATCCATTCATTACATTCATAACCATTCATAATCACATCCATCATCCACCCATAGCAAAAATAATTAAAAGACCCGCTCTTGCCTTATGGTTAAAGGCGGGCCACTGTAACAGACTGATTTTTTTTTAGTGTCGGTAATAGTGATTTACCGGTCTGTGAATAGTACCATCGGTCCGGAACTTGGTATTATTTTAGTCCGGAAAAATCCTACGAAAAGATTACGAATAGTCTAGTCGTATGCCAACGCATTTCATGCGCGTGTTGCCCATTTCCCATGAATATGGGACCACTTCCCTTGCGTATGACTCAAGTTGTTGATATGTTTCCACGCGCTTTTCTTTCTTTCAAATTATATATATATTCCTTTCAAACAAAAATTTTATATATATAATCGATATTGTATATAAATACGAGAATTGAGGAATAATTGAATATCAAATTCCAGATCCGTCAAACGTATATTTTAGATCCGTTAATTAAAAATAATATATTAAAAATAAAGTGAAATCGCGAATATGAACAGATCCGTCATGTAGCCTCCGGATCCGTTACGGATCCGATAGCTGCGTGCGCAACTAGTCTAGGTAAAGAAACGGTATTTTGGACATGAACAGTTCCGTCATGCAACTGCCAATTCCGTTACGGATCTACTGGCCTACTGGCTGCGTGACGCGACTGCTCTGGTCCGTGCTTACTTTTTAAACAACCTTTTTTATGTTTTTCTTTTATCTAAACATGCTCTAATAAAATCCAAAAACGATCAAGAGTGGACACAGAATACCGTTTAACTAAGATTACACTACCAAAACAACAATAAAATAAATAACAATGAATAAACAACTAAAAATACCAAGAAAAGTTTTAGGGAATTACCTAACCCTGAGATTGAGGATCGTTAACAACTTGAACGCCTTAAGGAACGAAGGTTCAGGGATTCCAGAGGCTTTTGTTCACAAGGATTTAACACACACACTTTTCTCTCTTCTTTTCTTTGCTTTTTTTATGATTTTCGTTTTTAATCTATTTGATGTCTAAAAGTTGTTTTTCTTCAAGAGAACTCAGAAGAGTTTTTGCAGAAAAACCTAGTTGCAAGTGTATGTTTTAACGCCCTAAAATTCTTGTCCCGAATAAGAGAAAAACGCTGTATATATAGAGGTAGGGCAACAGGGGATAGCTGCGTCACGCAACTATAGCTGCGTGATGGACCCGATAGCTGCGTGACGCAGCTCACTTTCTGGACCGTTGCCACGTAATCAAACAGAATGAAAAACAGTTATGTCGGCCCGTTATTCGGCTTTCACGGTGATTGTCATTCTTAGATTGGAGCTGCGTGACGCAACTCGACAGTGCGTCACGCACCTGAATAGCTGTGTGACTCAACTCTTATGCAATTCCAGCCAATACATTTATAATTGGTCTAAATTAAATCTGGATTAAAAAACTTTTGGAACCCGCTGGACCCTTCATCTGCGTCCTTGTATCATCACCAGGTTAGCGTGGGGGTATAAAGACAACGCGTCAACAAGTTGCCCCGCGCCACTTTATCATTAATTAATAAGTTAGACGATTATGTTCTAAAGTGGCCCTTGACGCACCTTCAACCTTTGGATTGAATGAAACGTGTTGTTCCTGATCATCTGGTCACGTTCAAAGCTCAGTCTGATCGGCTTTTGTTGGCTCCAGTCAGATCGGTAACGATCTCCAAAAAACTCGGTCTGAAGTTGGTTTGGGGAGATTACCTTTAAGGCTGGTCTGATTGGCTCGAAGGAAATTTGGATTTGGTTGCCGCTGAATACTTTGTAAACCACCATCAATTAACTAAGAAAAAAAGGAATCCAAACGAACTTCGTAATAACCATAACTGCTTGGTGGACCAAAACGGCTTTCGAGAGAAACCATCACCGATTGGTATTGAGATTGCCTTGATCAGGCTTCGCAATACACCATCACTAATCAGGAAAAGGATTGACGTCGATCAGCCTTCGCAATACACCATCATAAATGAGAAAAAGATCCGAAACAGCTTCGTAATAGCACCATCATGCTCGGTGGGGCCCAAATCGGCTTCGTGAAATCATCACCGGTTGACTGAAAATATTGTTTTTTAAAAAACAAAGGAAAAGAACAATTTTCTCTGTGTACAAACACAAACAGATCTTGCCTTTGTTAGATGTTGGAGCATCACATGCCCCCATGCATTAATAATCATAAACTTTGAAATTTGAAATTTTGCATCAGGGCAAAGGGTAATTTCTGTATACAAATAGATCTCGCTTTGTGGGTCCAAAGGGCAATTTTTGTATATAAACAGATCTCGCTTTGTGCAATTTCTGTATACAAACAGATTTTGCTTGGTGCAATTTCTGTGTACAAACAGATTTTTTTTCTTAGTGCAATTTCTGTATACAAACAGATTTTTTGGTGCAATACAAACAGATTTTTTGGTGCAATTTCTGTATACAAACAGATTTTGCTTTGTCCAAAGCTCGATTTAATCGGCTTTAGAGGATTTGAAATTTGAAATTTTGCATCAGGGCAAAAGATTTTATTTTTGCCCCCAGTCCGGAATCCATCCCAAGACCAAAAATATTATATCCAAGACCAAAAAGAATATTATCACCAAAAATATTATCTTTTAAGCAAACCTTGAAAATTTTAATTTTTATCCATTGCAAAAATTTTGAAATTTTAGCAAAAATTTTGCTAAATTTTTCTAGTCCCCAAGTTTTCAAGTATACCCTTCCTGATGTGGTGTTTAAAGAAAAACTTACCTGAGGGTATTTGATGATTTTGATGAGCTTGCCCCCTGTGTGGCGAGTAGATAGAATTTATTTGCAGTATACGAGCCGCACATCAACTCCAAATTGCCTGAATAAGCCGACTTGGGCTTTGATGGATTCTTGACGGACTTGGGCGCTTTATTCGGATGCCAAATGCCCATCTGTTGTGTCTCTGGATGCTTTCGCCGCTATTTTTCTATTTGATTCCTATTTTCTGCACTTAGAGGCAGCAAAAGACAACAAATCTTTTCTTTCGAAATTATTTGCTTGATTAGCATTTAGGCTTCCTGCCCTTGGATTAAGAAATGAAAGCATATTGTGTAAACTCTTTTTTTTTTTTTTTTTAACTAAGAATGTTTTTTTTAACTAAGATGGGAAACCTTACATTATTGACGAAACAATGGGGTGATTCATTTTATGCACCTGCAGATATCAGACAAGATAAAAATATGCAACTTCCTCATGTATGCATGAACCTATTTAAGTGCTAAGGTTTTTATTCATGGTTTTTTCTCTATCGATCCTTTCAAGGAAACCACCGAGAAAATAGCATTTGACCTCTTGATCGCCGTCTGAAAGAATCCAACACTTAGGCAGGACCAACAACCAAACATCTTCAAAACAAATGAGCAAATGCTGACAATATAGGTAGAGAGGAAGGTCTTGTAGTCAACAATCATACCCCAGAAACAAAAGGGAAGGAAAAATCTGAAAATGGAGCTCTTTATTGACCTTACTTCTTTTAACATCATACAGAAGTAAGGAGAAATACAGAAGTAAAGAGAAATTATTTTAATACAATGGTCATTCATTCTAACTACTCATTCACCTATTCTCCTTCTAGTCAGGTTGATGGCATTGAGCAATCAGTCGCAAGTTTGTCACGAATGCATGGCATAGATTTTGCATTTGAACTAAGCACCATGCATTAATCTCAAAAAATTTTTATTTTATTTTTTTACACTCTAACTTTTGCCTAGGCCGCCTTTTATGGGTTTTCAACCTAGCGAGCTTATTTCTTACCTAGGTCGCCCTTTCAGGTTTTCAACCTAGCCCTCTTTTTTTTTTTTTTTTTTTTTTTTTTTTTTTTTTTTTAATTCGTTTTAATCGAAATCATCATTTCAGACATAGAACCTTTTCATTTGGTCTTGATTAATGATCCGATTAAAAGGCTTCCCTTCTGTAGTGACCAATTCAGCAGCACCTTTGGCCAATAACTTCTGAATTCTGAACGGTCCATGTCAGTTGGGTCTGAATTTCCCTCTAGGATAACTCTGGGATTCGTGGTCCAACATTCTGACCAGCATTAAATCTCCATTTTTCAAAGCCCTTGGATGTACCCGCTTATTGTAGAACGAGCAATCCTTCTCTTTCTCATCTGATCCTGGAATCTGGCATTCAATCTAATCTTTCTGCCTATCCGTAAAAAGCGCCAGATCTCTCATACCTTTTCTTGACCAATTCTCTTCGTCAGACAGCTTCCACAAGAAACCCTTGAGAGAACTCTTTTCAAGCTCTACTGGTAACACTGCCTCCATCCCATACTAAAGCTTAAAGAGAAATGCTCCGCGTTCACGTGACTTGAAAAGTGTTCGATGCCCCACCAGAGCGCGGAAGGAAAGTTTTGTAGTTCGATGCCCCCAGAGCGCGAAAGGAAGTTTCTCAGCCCAACTTCTATACTTCTCTCACATTTTGGACAGAATTCTCTTAATCTCCTTATAGGTGGCTTCCACTGCACCATTAGCTTGAGGCCGATAATGAGAGGAATGGTGATGCTCAACCTTATATCTGTATAACAACTGGCCGACGTCTGCTTGGAAATGAGAACCATTGTCTGTGACTATGTGATGAGGGACACCATAGCGACAGAAAATGTTCTGCTCAATAAATCTAGCCACTTGTTTGGCAGTCAGAGTTTTGTAGGATTGAGCTTCGATCCACCTAGAAAAGTAGTCCACTGCAACCAAAATATACTGATGACCATTCGACGTTGCCGGCGTGATCTTGCCAATGATGTTTATACCCCAAGCTGAAAAAGGCCAAGAAGGAGTTGTTGGATGGAGTTCAATAGCAGGCAGTGGCTTTTGTTATCATGGTGCTGGCAGACTTTACAATGACGTACATAATTGACATAATCACCTTCCATCTGTACCCAAAAGTAGCCTTGCCTCATGATCTTTCTGGCCAAACTCATGCCACTCAAATGAGTACCACAGACTCCCTCATGGATGATCTTCTTCATTATCTCTTCTCCTTCCTGTCTAGCCTATACCATCTTTAGCAGCATTTCGTGCCCAGGCCCTTCTATATAGTTCACTCATCGCTAGGACATAATTCAAAAGCCATTTTTCTTAAAACTAGAATCGGATCCTTTCTTCTTGTGGCACTCATCAGAAAAGGTTTCATCTTTCCATGTACCGTAGAATATCGTAAACCAAGGTTACTTCCTCTGACTCAACCTGATTCACAAAATGTTCTTCATAGCATGGGGATATTTGCTGGGGCGGTAATGAATATAAATGGCTTCTTTGGGACTTTACTCAAATCTTGCCATGCTGACGCTAGGTTTGCCAAGGCATCTAGGATTCTGTTATGAGTTCTTCCTATGTGAGTAAAGGTGATCCTGTCAAAGAGTGCTGCTTTCTTCAACAAGTACTCAACATAGGGCTTCAACCTTTCTCCCTCCACTCTCCATCTCTCGTTAGCATGTTCGATAACTAATAGTGAATCTCCTATCACTTCAACTTCCTTAGCACCTGATGCAAGAAGAGAATCAATTCCCATGATACACGCTTCATATTCTGCCATATTATTGGTGACTGGAAACAACAACCTTTTGCACATTGTTGTCACCTCGCCATTGGGTGCTTCTATCACAATACCAGCTCCAGCTCCATTTCTATTAGTTGACCCATTAATGTATAGTTTCCAGCCCCCCTTTTCAACGCATAACAAATGTTCATCTGAAAATTCTAATTCCCATGATTCATCATCTGCAATGGGATTCTCAGCCAGAAATTCTGCAACAACCCGACCTTTGACCGTCTTCTTCGTAACAAACTCCGCATCTATACTAGACATTTGAATTAGCCATTTGGACAGCCGTCCTTCAGCCATGTTGGACAGCCGTCCTTCTAGAGTAAGGTGTCTTACTTGAGATACTTCATAGGATTCAATCTAAAGAAAACCAAAGTGACTCCGGAAGGAAGTCAAAGTAAGGCCTCAAATTTCTTGATCGACCACAAACCACTGCCATACATGTTTCTCTACCAAATTAACTTTTCCTCGATGGGCAGTATGTAACGCCCCATTTTTCTGTGTCTGAAATAGTAATTTACCAGTGTGTGAAATAGTGCCACCAAGTCCGAAGTCGATATTATGTTTGTCCGAAAAAAAATTACTATGTGTTTAATATGTCCTTTAATATATTTTTGGAGTATGTATACATTATTTTTATGGGTAGAAAGTAAGTAATGAATATTTTTGGAGAAGTATAATTAGTGAATAGTTAATTATAGTGTTATATTAATTAAGGAACTTGGAGGCAATCTTTTTATGGAGTAAATAGAGATGGTGTTATATTAAGTAAGGGAATAAGAGAACTTATTTTTAAGGATTAAATTTAAAAATTTTGTGGAGAGAAATAATATTTTGAAGGAAATAAATTGGAGAATATTTTTAGCCATTGGATTAGATTACCATTAACTTAATCTTAACCATCCAATTATGTTGAGAAAAGACTAAAATACCCTTGTGCTCAATGATTTGAGCAACCATTTTCTCTTCATCTTTTTTATCTTCAACGTGAATGATTTGAGCAACCATTTCTTTCTTTCTTCTCTTCCTTGGCCGAACCATATGCTCTCCTTCTCTTCCTTATTGTTTTCAATTTCGTTTTCAATTCTCACAAAAAATCATCTAAAACTAGACCATTATGAATCCAACCAAGAACTTCCTCTTGAAGATTCAAGGTTATTATGAATTGGAGCTTAAAGAATGGCAGAATTTTTAAGGGGTAATTAAAAGTGAGCTATCTAAGGTGGCTAAATGCAAGACTCAAGTTTGATCTTGGTGACTTCTTGGGTGCTCCAAATGCTTGATTTTGAGTAAAATGTTCAATAACACCCTTATTGTTAAAATTTTTAATTTTGTGAAAGTGATACTATTTTGTGAAAATTGGAATTTTAAATATGAAATGTTGATTATTGAATTTTGGTTGGTATAAATGTGTTCTTGGGAGTATTTCTAAGCATCCTATGAATGTTAAGTTGATTGAGGAAAACCATTTTCTTCTTCCATCTTCCAAGAAGTGGGCAAGAACCTATTGAGAATATGATGATTATTGGAGATGTTGGAAGGAAGTTTGGAGTTTAATTGGGAGTGATGTTAAACATGACATAATATTTAGCATACAGGATGATATCAGCATGACAGGACATAGGTTCAACCAAATTGTAGCGTCTCGGCTCAGTTCATTCGGGTTAATGGATGGATCGGGAAGGGATGTTACACAGTAGTTTTGATATAATAAATGGCCTTTTCTACTCCAGCAGCGTCTGGCTGTACCAACATAGCTCCAACTCCTGCATCCTCTATAGACAAGTACAGAATCAGAGGCTCTCCCGGTCTAGGCGAACTCAACACTAGTGGATTCATTAAGTATTCCTTGATATGGTCAAAGGCTTTCTGATAATCCTCGTTCCATCTGACCGGCTGGTTCTTCCTGAGCAACTTGAAGATCGGAGCACAAGTGATAGATAATCTAGAAATGAATCTGCTGATATACTGGATCTTCCCCAAGTAGCTTCTCACCTGACGTTTTGTTTTAGGCGGTTCCATATCTTGAATGGCTTTTATTTTATCTGGGTCAACCTCAATCCCGTTAGGTCCTACAACAAAACCTAACAACTTCCCCTTCCTAACAACTTTCCCTTCGTTACTCCAAATACGCACTTCTTGGGATTGAGTCTTAAATTGTACTGTTTGACCCGTGCGAAGAACTTTTCCAAAATCTTCGTATGTTCTTCTTGCGTTTTTGTCATGATCACCATATCATCGACATATACCTCCAAACCTTTATGGATCATATCATGGAACAAAGTTATAGCCATTCTCTGATATGTTGCCCCAGCATTCTTCAACCTGAACGGCATCACCCTATAACAGAAGGTCCCGAAAATCAGTAGTGAAGGCAGTTTTATGCTTGTCAACTAGAGCCATCAGGATTTGGTTGTACCCGGAGAATCCGTCCATAATGGAATAACATCCCATTCCAGCAGCACTGTCGATCAAAACATCTATATATGGAAGTGGGAGGAATGGGAAGTCGTCTTTAAGGCGAGGCTTTCGTAAGTCCTGTAGTTCGACAACAAGACCCTATTAGTCTCCCATCCCTTTTTAAAGCACATGGGAAGGGGGAACTATGTTTGCTAACCACTCAGGAATAATGTACTCTCTAGAAACCCGCCATCTGCTGCTTCTGGACCTCAGCCTTGATCTTGTCTTGCCACTCTGGTCTGACCCGTCTCCTTTTTTTGCCTTTACTGGCTTAATGTTCGGAATTCAGTGGGATGAAATGTTCGCAATTGACCTGTCGAATTCCTGGCATTATCGACATAGCTCCAAGCAAAGACCTCTGAATTCCTCCTTAATACATGTGCTTGGAAGATCCTGTCTGGAGTTCAGGCTTAAAGTCTGATCTGATTTCAATTATTTTGGGATCTTCGGTGGTGCTTAGGTTAAATGCAAAATGATGCAATGCATTTATGTCAATATGTGTGTGGTATAATCAATGCCATGAACGTGACAATCAAGGGAAAACAAGAAAATCAAAATTCACTTCCATTGATTGAAATAATAAAGGGAATCCATCCAAATCGTTCTCAAAACAATAATCAGAAAAACAAAAAACAGGATTAATAACTGTTCAATACATTCATCACAACTGTCTTTGATGGCTTGAATCACTTCATCAGCATCCAGAGCATCCTCTGTTTCTGGGGTAGCTTTCTCTTTCTTCTTCAGCATCTTCCTCTCAGCTTCTTCTGCATCTTCAGCTGTTAGCAATGACTGGAGGATCCTTGCCTTGGACTTCTGCTCTTGCACCATCCTTGAAGCTTCGTCCCCAATCCCGAGGAAGTCTTCAAACTCAGGTATCTTCTATGACCATTCTGTGCCATTGCCTGTTTGAACCATGCCAACCATGAACTGTGTGCCCTCTACCAACTGCTCAAAGGAAGGCTCTGGAGACTTAATGAGCTGCTCCTCAAAATCTGGAGACTTAATGAGCTGCTCCTCAAAATCTGTCATGAAGATCTCCAAACTAAGATATGTCTTTCCTCTGCTTTGAAATTCCCCAGAAGCCTCTGGGATAAAGAAAATCTTGTTCAGTCCCGGCTCTTTTATCGGAGAGTGGACTTCATATTTCTCTTTCTTTTTATTCTCTGAGTACCCCAATCCACATCAACCTTGCTGACCATGTGATGATGGCACAGGTTCAAATCTTCCTTGTAATTCTCGGCCCAGCCCTTTACCGTATTTCCATTGCATCTTCTTCATCATTTTACAAGAGAAAGGGCTCATCCTGTTGACTGCACTCTTGTCTTCAGTGATTATAGCATCATAAATCATAGCCACCTGAAAACCAGATAAAGGCACAGCAGCCTCTAAACCTTCCACAGCAGCCACATTCAGACCTTCTTGCGCATTAATAGTTACCACATCAGTGCCGTTACCACATCAGTGCCCCGCAGGGTACCTTGAACTTTTTTTTGTGCAATGTGGAAGGAATTGCAACTCAGAGGAATGAAGCCATGGCCTTCCCAACGCAGAGCATAATTAGCCAAGATGTCCATGACTATATTCCCCCATTTTCTATGGTTCCTGTCGAATCTTTGCCCCTGAAGGTTCCGCCTAGCGCTACGCATGGTGTTATCATAGGCCTTTAAACAACCATGTTAGATGGCTCGAGTTTCGACTCCTTCCAATCTTAAATTTGGGACAACATCTTCAGTGGGCATACACACAAATGCCGACCCATTATCACCATCACAATTGCTGGGTTTCTTGGTTCTGTTAAAACAGCAACTGAATGTAACAGAGGCTTAAAGTGATTCCTACCTTCCAGAGGGAGATCAGAATCACAGAAGGTTATCTCACCAAAATCCTGCGTTGCAAAGCACATTAATCATATCCACATTAATCATATCCACGCTCTGGATTCTCGCAGGAATTCTGACAAACGTCATGGCCTCTAACAAAGCTTCTCTATGTTCTTTTGAAGCTATCAGTAAATCCCATAGTGAGATGTCAGCCTTAGTCCTCTGTAGCTGACTCAGTACCGAACTTGCTGTTACGCCACTTGGTATTTTGTTTTGACTACTTTCGCCCACTTCAGTAGCCTTCTTTTGTGCTTTCCCCACTTCATCTTCCTTCTTCTTCTCCTTGGGCTGTTCTTTGCCCTTATCTGTTGCTTTCTTCCCTGTCCCATCGACGACAACTCCTTTTCCTTTAGACTGGGAATTGTTGTCCGGGTTATACACACGACCGCTTCGGGTCAAGCTCTGGATGCCAACTTCATTTACATCCTCATCACTACTATAGTACCATACATTGGTCTTCTTTGATCGCCAAACTTTTTTGATTGGGCAAGCTGAATCTGCTCATCTTCCAATTATTTCTGGTACTTCTCCCACCTGGACTGGTGATGCTCTTCTCAATTTCAACTTTCACCGGTGTCCTTTCTACCTCCTCCTCACTGCTGCAATCATCCCAGATGTTCAACATGGCACACATTTTCTCCTCCTATTCTGCTTCTGCCAATACTAGTTCTTCCGACAAACCACTTCCGATTGCATTAACTGATCCACCCGCTTAAGGCTTATGAGGTGGATAATTATATTGGTATTGCGGTAAGGGATTATTCTTTGTGCTTGGCTTATTGCGTTCAGAAGGTTTGGTAATCTTCCCACTGTCTATTAGATCCTGTATATCATGCCTAAGCTTACTGTCTATTAGATCCTGTATATCATGCCTAAGCTTGAAGCAGTCATCAGTAGAATGACCCTTACACTGGTGATACTCGCAGTCCCGATCCAGGAACCTACCCCGAATAGGCTTAGCTGGATTAACTGGTAATTTGGACAGCATGCCATTCTTGATGCAGGATCTCATGACTGTGCTTAAAGGTCTGCCCAAGTCGGTGAACTCCCTTCTCACTTTCTCATTGACAGCTTCAACTGTATTGCTACTCCCCGATTGGTTTGTAGCATTATTTCCAGCATTTCTACTTTGATCATTGTAGGAGGACCGGTAGTTACCAAACCCTCGGCTCTTCTTCTTTTCATCTTTGTATAGCTCTTCAATATTCAGCCTGGCCCTTTGCACTAGAGAAAAATTAGTGAGAGGTTGGGCCAGCACCCTTTCCTTGAAGTAAGGCAGCAAGCTTCGACTGAAAATCCTGATCAGTTCTTGGTCCTTTGGCCTTATTTGGACATGAACAACTTTGTCCTCTATCTCCTGTAATAGTCCAGAGAAGCTTTCATCCTTCTCTTGCCTCAAGCTCTCCAAATCACGCAGGCCAAATTCATCACTGTCATCTGTTTTGAAGTGCTTGAGGAAAGCAGTTTGTAGCTTCACCCAATCTCGCTGTGTTTTTGCATCCAGGCTATCATACCATCTCCTGTAGCTCTTATGCAATGTTTGAGGAAACGCCCGTAAGACATCTTCCTCGTCATACCGGTTCATCTGGGCAACCCGAATGAACTCAAACAGATGGGACCGTGGGTCATTGTCTCCTTCAAATAAGGTGTGCTTGAAGGTCTTGGCGGAAGTAGAGCTTGTGGGTTTCAGGACATATTCAGGAACCATATTCAGCCACATGGAAATTGGTGACTGGGTCCTTCTCTTTTGCAACAAAACAATTTTTCTAACCTTAATCTTTCAACTCCGCTAACATGCTTAATTAGGTATTCTCCACTGAAGCAGGCATTACCATGCAGAGGCCTTGATATTACCCGGGTGGGTTTCTGGAATCTCCCGTTTCCTCAACTATAGGCTGATTACTTTGAAGCAGGAGGAACTTGATTCTGTGCCCTTTCTTGGCAAAAGCAGCAGCTATGCTATTATCTCAGTAATAGCCCTTAGCTGAGCCGAGGAAAAACCAGTGTCATTCACATTACCGTCAGCCATCTCAACCAGATCTGAATCAGAAACTGAATTCGACAAACTTGAACGAACCACAGGACTAACCAAAGCAGGCTTGGGGATTGGGAACACTCTGACCAAACGTTGACCATGGCGTCGGTGTCAAGCTCTCGAAGTGATTTCCCGGGATGGATCAATCTTGGCTGACAGATAAAAGGACCTATGTCAAAGGAGGTTCTGCATGTATACTTGAAGAATAAAGGCACATAGAATGAAGAATGCAAGTCTAATGTGCTAATAACCGGTAGCTAATAACCGGTATGGAAATAAGATCTCGTTTTCGACGACTGGACCTAAAATTCGGTATGAATAACATAGCAATAATTTACTTCATACTCAAACATTTTTGGCATTATCTGTTGTCGACCGTTCCTTTTGGATTTTACGGTCGGCTAATTTCTCTCGAGTCCCTAATTTTTGCCCGGGAATGAAAGAATTTCCAAGCGGGATATTTCTTATTATATATATTTTTTTATTTTTGGCATCCTTGCTTTTTGCCTTGGAATAGATGGTCCCAAGCAGGATCTCATTTTGATTGGTTACAAAGCTTTTTGCAATCTCACGCTTACTTTCAGATAACGCGAGAAATGTGAAAACACAAAGGAATTGTAACCCCCTTATAACTCCCTTTTCTTTTGGGTATCAATTCACTATAAATGATTGCATTTATGTTATTCAAAACGAATTAGAGGCCCACTCCCAAAATCAAGGTCAAACGTCCATACCGAAAATTAGCTCTTAGCTTCTTATTAATGCATGGCTGACGAAAAGTATCACGTGAATGCTATGAACCCCCCTCGAAAATAGGCCATATAATGATATATCTTAGGGCAAGAAATGCACGTGAAATGTGTGAGTCGCCACCTTGTTTAATTTTTAGGGTAAACTAGGAAAAATCCTAAGCTGACTCCCAATTTTTAATTTTAAAACCCTAAGTCAGGCTAATTATCCTATATGTTTAAGGCACAATCTACGAACCCGGAGTGGAATTCCCGAGAACTTGTCATACTGATTTAACTAACCCAATGAATGAATGCTTTGCAAGGTAAAGATGTAATTCGACCAATGAAAATGTTAAGGTGATTTCGACTTGCCGCTCGGGGTTAAATCTCAAACGTGCCTACGTAACTTCGCGTTTTGAAATGGAGACAAGTCGACGTAGTTCAATAGGGCCTTTTTAAAAGGGCTTTGGAATGGGTATGCTTAATGGCCATGAGGTGTGTTTATGCTTTGTGCATTTTGTTTAGGGCATTTTGCCAAAGTTTGATTGATATGTTTTGTTTTAGGCATTTGTTGCCAAGTGTTGATTTAAGGCTTTTTAGCCAAAAAGATTGATTTAGGCAATTTGTTGCCAAGTTGATGTGATTTAAGCGATTGTCGCCAAATTGAAGTATTTGAAGGCTTTTAGCCAAAATGGAAGTTGAATTTAGGCAATTTTGTTTTGCCAAAAAAAAATTTGATTGGCCGATTGTTTGCCAAAATTGATTGATTTAAAGGCTTTTAGCCAAACAGATTGTTATTAATTCAAAGCAATTTTGCCAAATTGAATGTGTAATTTAGGCCAATTTGTTGCCCAAAAATGTGATTGATTTAAAGCTTAGGCAATTTGGTTTGCCAAAAAAACGTGATTGATTAAAGGCTTTTTTAGCCACAAATTATTGATTAATTGGACTTAAACCGACTGTTCGAAAATAAAGACAATTATACCCATAGTCATTAATTACCTAGATACTTTGCCATTGATATTGTCGGATTTAAGGCTTTAACTAACCATACCA
>NW_023590966.1:1165988-1209647 GCF_014843425.1 Jatropha curcas
CAGAGAGTGACATTTAGGCTTAGAGCAAATGCCTCGGTACCTAACGATACTAGTCCCCCGATGGGGAAAAAAAGTCCCCGAACTTCTTCCTACAGGTAAAGTGCCCATTTTCTTTTTCATTTTTCTTTAAATTTCCTTTAATTATTTTATAATGCGCTAAACTTTTGCCTTTTAAACCCCCTTGCCCTTTAGTGAGTTTTTTATTGACTTTACGAAGCCCCTTTTTTCTTTTCTTTTTCCTTTTTTTTTCTCTTTTTTTTGAATGACAATTCCCCGGCAATTGGTTGGGGCTTTTTTTTGAAAAAGCTGCAGGTGATGGCCCAAACCCATCGGACCCATTCTTAAATGTTTTCGATTATAGAATGCGAGCCATAATCCATCGTCCAACGCCCATTTTGACTGGCAGACTATGAAGAAGGACTGCTGTTTTCAAGGATCCACCTCCAGGGAGTTCCAGAATGGACCATTGCCTCTGGTGGTACTAGTGTTACATCCCTTCCCGGTCCACCCTTTACCCGCAATGAACCGGAGCCCAGGACGCTAACATCTGGTTTTGACAACTTTATATCCCTGTCATCCTTGGATGATCAATCTGTCTGCTAAATATGAATTATAAACACTCCCAATTAAACTTCCAACCTTTCAATAATCTCCAACTAATCATCCCAAATAACAACAAACAAACACTTTATATATTTAAGTCCATAACTGTATAATTCCCATAGATTTAATATCCAGCATTAATTGCAATTCATGATCTTATATCAAGTCTCATACCTAATCATACCAACTATAGTAAAATTAAGTCAGCATTTCCTCAATACTACAACCAACAATAAATTACATTGCTTCAAATTATATTCCCCAATCACATAAGCCTATCAAATTGTAATAATTATACATGCCATAAATCTTAAATACATGGCCCATACTTCAATAAATTAACAACTCTCAATCTACTTAATGAACCAAATTAAGCACTTTCTGGCTTTGATAGTACTCCTCCAATGTCTTCAAGGTAGCAACCACGACTTCAACCTACGCGTGATAAAAATTGACGCGCCTGAGTAAAAACTCAGTGGTGTCATAATTTCCACGTACTTAACAAAGTGTGATGGCAACTAACTTAAAAAACAAATTCATAAAGCATTGAACTCAAGAATCAAGTAAATTTCAACATGAATGCCATCTTATAAACAAGAAAACTTCTAATCACACCATAAATATTTAGTTCTAATTAACTCATACTTCCTTTACATGACCTTAAATCACACATTATGAATACTATCAATGATCTTACCCTGCTGTTCATTGTGTTGTATGAATTGAAATTCAATAAACAGTAAGAATACCAATAACAGTTAATATGTTATTGTCCTTACTTATGCCTATCATTATGCTGTTATACTTATTGCCAACTTTAGTCACATCATAACTAGTTATATTAATAACATCCTTCATGACTGTTATGGCTCCGTAAAGATTCAATAAATAAACTTGTAAGCATATAATACCATATATTTCATGACTACCTGATTTCTTATGCTGTATGAACTCTGCAACTTTGAATAAAATCAGGTTGAAATACACAATGAAATAAAAGAAACATAAAGCCACATACCAATAATGTAGAAAAAACATGTACTCACATATGGAAGTAAGCACACATATCCATATACCTCAATTTTTACCTTGATGATCTTCTTGTTGTTTTAGTATAAGCTGTATGATTCATGCAATGTTAGTCAAGATATCTTATGGCTCCAATAAGGTGATATAGTGAAAACCGAAGGATAAGCAAAAACCCTTGTATGAAACTGGATGAAACTGTAATCTTGGCTTTGCTATGGCACTATATATCATATCCACTCAAACCCCGGCCCTGTAGCCGGAGTACCAAACCTGTATGGAGCGCAAGAATCTGCTATTCCTATGTCCGCGACATAGCCTATCTAACATGGTTCTACTAACCTCAATTGGAAGCCATATAATGGAATGACAAAATAGATAAAAGCCAATAGTTAACTGTTGTTCATAATTGCTGCCTTGTGGTCCAATGTTTAAGTATTTCACAAATGCTTGGTGTTCATAAAAAAATTAACTTGCTTTTCAAATCATTTCATAAAATTAGTGGCTTTACCTGTTTATGCTGATAGCCTCGCCAAGCATGGCAACTTGGTGTCATGCCTAGTTTCCACGCCATTTTGCATGCTTGCATTTGTGTTTATACATGTGTTAGTGTCTTTTGCTTTAAAAAAATGGTGAGACATAACAAGTTAGAAAGGATACAAATGCATAGAAATTCCATACCTTCATAACCATTTCACATCAATCTTCACAATTTGGCCAAATAGAATACAATACAAGTTGTGTTTACTCAATTCACATCATTTGCATGCTTTGCATTTTTGTTTTGATGCCATGTTCTAAGTTGTCATTTTTTGTTTTAAAAATGATTTGGAGGCCATACAAGTTTGAGCCAAAGGATACAATTGGCATTGAAATGAAGTTCCAGAAAGAGCATCAGAAACAACAATTCGCGAGCGCGCCATGCAGGTCCGCGAGCGCGAGAAGCCAAAATATGAGGGTCCCAGTTTGAGTTTTACAGGCCCAAAGTTCCGTCGAGTGCGCAAATGAGTCACGAGCGCGAAGAAAGTTCAAATGAGAGTCCCAGAGAAGTTTCCAGACACAATTCGCGAGCGGCGCAATGAAATCGCAGAGCGCGCGTCGGGTTTTTCCACCTGGCGCAAGTCTGTACTATTTTTGATCAATATCTCCAATTTACAACTCCGGATTTGGGTGATCTAAACCCATTGTAAAGCCCTAACACATAGACGGAACAAATAACTCTTTCTATGACACTTCCTAATTCCATCGATTTTAATGGGGTTAAAAATCAAGGTAATTTAAACCTGGTAACTTTTCCCACAAACTTGTTTTCAGCAATGAACTCATTATCTATCTTTCATTTATTCATTCATCTATGCTTTTTCACCATTTCAGTTCATTCCTACCCAACATGAACAACTATTTCTCATATCAAGACACCACAACAAAATCTCATGCAGAATAATTAAAACTAAAAGAGATACACACCATTCACTCCAAAAGCTTGAGCTTCTTCTTTTAGCTTCCTTTTCTTCTACCTTGAGCTCCCTCATCCTCAGCATTCTTTTATGAATTCTATATCAATTATCGTATGTCGGGTCTGGATGGATGAATTTGCTGATCTTTACTTTACTAAGTGAATGGAGAAGGAAAGTGGAGAGGAAAGTAGAGGAAAAGAAGATGAAGATAAGGAATGAAGAATGAAAATGATGGAACTTCAACAGGTAAAGTCTTTCTAAGAATATCATTGATTTTTTTACGCTGGAAATTACCAAATGTAACCTCAAGGTGTCCAAAGTACAACCAATACCTCAAACTTTATACTTTAGTAGTAGGCAACAGTCTAATCCTGATACTTTGATCTTTTGTTTCCTTCAAGAAAGTCCACTTTCTTTTCCTTATTTCAATTACATCCTTTAAGCCCACTCTAGACCCTCTAATAGATCGAACCGGATTTTTAAATTCAGCCCGACTCGACTCCTTAAACCAACCGAACTCGATTCACTAGAAAAATTGGGAAACGTTACACATACGAGCGGTCGCAGTTTCCTCCTTCATGCTCTATGTTGCCTTGTGTGGTGTTCCATGGGCACTTACTTGTTATCCGCCTTGCATAGCTTTAGAGTACGGTGGGCATCAAAAGCTTATGCCTATTAAACAACACGGTTTCAAAGGTAGCTTTACCGCAACAATTTTCTTGTTCCTCGCTTTTAAATTGCCAGTTGGCCTAGTCCCGCACAACCTGTATCCATTTTTCTGATGTGGCCGATTACTTCTTCCCCTTAGTGTTATATCGTTCTTGGCTGTAGCTTATTCTGGAGTTTAGCATTGAATTCAGAGTCGGCTTGATTTGATGGACAAGCCCTAAGATTTTCTGTAGGGACTGGCATATAGATGCTTTTTTTATCCTAATTTCTAATGGGAATGTACTAAACAATTAATTAAATGTGCCAATTATGGAAAATGATATGCCAACTTATTATGAAATGAAATGTTTTTTTTTTGCTTAAAACACTTGATATATTCCTGCTATTATATCATTTAGGTTAATTCACTTTTTACAATATTAACATAACACCTTTTAAAGTTAATAGGAACTCAAAAGGTGAATTTATTATTTGGACTTTTTCCATAAAGACAATTCAAGCTATTACATAATTTTCTTTAGCCATCCATTATTGATTGGCTTATAACCAATTACTTCTAAATGTAACAAACTGATTCTTTTAGTGTCGGCTTAATAGTGATTTACTGGTCCTGTGGAATAGTACATCCGGTCCGGGACTTTGAAATAATTATTTAGTCCGGAAAAATTACTATCCTATTTACTATTTTTTTTTTACTATTTTGGAAAGCAGTTTGGCATGATTTAGGCGGGTAAGAAAAATATTTAATTAAATATTATTGGAGAGTAGGTATTAAATGCAAAATATTATTTCCTAGTGTGGTATAAGAAAATAAATGAAGAAATTATTTTAGTGGAGTTTCATTTAATTAAATTGGTGGAGTTAATAAGAAAGTAGAAGAAGAATTATTGAGGAATATTAAGAGCCAAAATTTGGATTGAGATTCATTAAGGACTTTAATCCTTAGCCACACATTGGATGAATTTGGAGTCAAAATTGGACTTTGGAACCTTAAAAGTAAACACCACACATTTGGTTTTCTTTTCTTCTCTTTCCTCTTCTTCCACGCCATATTTTCCCATCTTCTTCCTTCTTCTTCAATTTTTCATTTTCTTACTCCACATTACACAACTACCCTAACTAATCCATAGAAATAGGAACTAATTCTAAAGAATTAAAGTAGTTGAAGTTGAGATTGGTTAAGATCAAAAGCAAAAAAGAAGAAGGTTAACCAATTTGAAAGCGAGTTACCAATTGACGCAAGGTAAGTTGTGGTTTTTTGAGTTTTTTTGTTGAAAATTTGTTTTAAGTGAATTTCATGGGTTTAAGCATGTTTATTGAATGCATTAAATCATGCCTCCAAACTATTTATTTTTGGTTCAAGTTTTGCCTTTTAATGTTGATTTTTTCCAATGCCTTTGAAGAGGGTTGGAGAACCATCCTCAAAAGGGTAAGAGAAAAGCAAGGAGTAAGGCCCCTTTCCAAGCTTTCAAGCTTGTTTAATAAGGTTATGCCAATATACTTTCACTTGTATTAAGTTTGTTTTTTACAATGGTTAAAGGGTTTTTGAATATATTTTGGAAAACTTTTGTAATGTTTTTGTTCTAAAATTGCTGAATTTAATGTTGAGATATGGTTCTTGCGTTGGATTGGAAAAACTCATATTCAACCCCTTATTACTTCCCATTTGGTTTCTGACTTCTCCATGAAAGTTGTAAGCTCTATTCTCAGCTTTCCAAAACAATATTCTTATGTCTATTCCAATACTTTGGTAGCTCAACGTATGGATTTTAAATACCAAAACCTGTTCTGTTTAGATGTCCTTTCTATCTTCGAAATGATTGTCCC
Organism: Jatropha curcas; assembly: GCF_014843425.1. The sequence continues at coordinate 1,171,571 of NW_023590966.1, forward strand.
CAGTTTGACCAACCTCAAAGGCAAAATAATGTCTTTAATGTTTCTTCAATACGTTATAAGCTTTACTTCTTATTTTCCCAACCCATCCTTCCTTGTGTCCTAAATTAGAAGATAGCATAAGCCTCAATCTTATGGCCTGAAATCCCAACTGAAAACTTCTGTTGTGTCGGGCCCCACATCATTACTTAAATGAAGGTACCATTTGCAACTATAATGAAACAAGATTAGGTTCTAATTTCTTCCATAAACGTGTTTCCCCTATGCCTTGATAATTCTCGTTCTAAAAAGATTGGTTTCATTTTGAGTGTTTTGGTTGAAGTAGGATCCCAAGAAACCATTGGACTGGTTCCCCTTGCTGAAAATCAAAGGTCTGATCTGTTGGTCCCTGTTTCTGATATTTGGGTTGCTATCTTCCTCTTTTGAGATCTGGGCTGGGGCTGTTGGTCCCTTCTGAAAATTGGTAGCATTTTTGTCCTTTAGCTTCCCTAATTTAATCTGATTTCAATTTAATTTGGAGACCCATAACTCAAATTGTGGGTGTTAAAACTTGGCAAAGGTCAAGTTTAATGAAAATGCCAAGTTTTTGATTTATGTACTTTGATTACTATATTGTTAATATATAAATATCTAATAGTGTGAGGAAAAATTTGAACTGATGGAGTATTAAGAAAATGAAAGAAAGGTTTTTTGATTTAGAATTATTGCTTTTGTGAAGAAATGATTTTTTGGATTTGGGCTCTATTATGCCCAAATGAATTGAACGTAGTATGAGAGGTGGGAATTTTCTTATTGTGAAGCAATGAACATATGCTACGGGTTTCAGCCCCCCTAATAAATTAGGGCGAACGCGCCTTATTGTGTGGGATGGGGTAGTGGGGGGGCCCTTCCATAGGCCACGGTGGTGCTTTCAAAGGCCACCAAGTAATGTGATGGGGGGGTTGGGCGCTAATATGGCCTGCAAACGATCAATCCTGCTTAATGGTTCATTCTGCATGAGTACGGACTTACGAAAAATGAAAATTTAATTGTTCTTATAAAAAGAAGGAGACATATTTGTATAATAATCTTCTCACAATTTGCTTTCCAAAGGTATTTGAATTAAATGAATGCGATTTTCCGGTAAATTTAATAATAAGTTGAAGTATTAAGATTGCCCCTTTGGCTATTATTGTTATTAATGTTTGTTTAATTTAGCCACTGGTCTTCCACTCGAGCGTGGTTTTGATTTTTATCACGCGCAGGGTTGTCTTCCAAGACCCAGAGGAGGAGCATCAGAGTAAATTATCACATTTGGGGTAGGAATATTTGTAAAAGGGTGAATTTTGGCATGGTATATAAATATTGTTGTTTATGAGAGGTTGGGATATATAAGTTTTAAAATGGTATTAAGAGTTGATAATTTAAGGAAAATAACATCTTATTATATTTTTGGTTGTAATGAATGATTAGATTCCTTAAAAAGAATGTGTTTCGAAAATATTATGCGAATGTTGATGGATATTAGAAGTTGCTTGTGGTATGTTTTGTGTTGAATTGCGGGTTTGGGGGTTTGGAAAAATTGGAAGTGTGTAATATTTTCTTTGTGTGGCAAAGTTTTAATTTTTTTTAGGGGGAAACCTTTGCCAAAATTTTTCCGTAGGTTCCTTAACCATTATTTTTGTAAAAAAAAAAAATGTAATTCCTTGCCTCCTTATGAAAATTTTAACCACTTCTAATTTGTGATATAGCTTAATAAGTGAAATAAAAGACGGTGCCCTCGGCACCGATTGTGGCCATCCAACCATCTGGTTCTCTCGGGATTGGTCGATGGGTTTACATTCTAAAGTTATTTGCTCACTGCACCTTTTTGAAAAGATTCTCTGACTCAGAAAATGGGGCCCCCCTCACCCAAGTTAAGCTTTGAAACTTCCCCTTGGTTCAATCAATGAGTGTTCAGCCGCAACCTGTTTTAGAACCAAATCTTCCCTAACTTTCAATAACTTCGAATGAACTCTTTTTGTTAAAGTGCTTAACTAATCCTTCTTTATTAAAGTGGATCCATGAATCGAGAATTAAGCCTTTCCATCTAGGAGTGCTATTCTTGAATGGAGATTCTCCTGCCCATTGACATTCTGGAATCTTAAATTCCTCATTTATACGCAGGGACTCGCCACTTCTATTTCTATTGGCAACACGACTTTGTCCCATTCTGTAAATTAGAGAATAAAGGGGTTGCCCCATCCGCAGATTGACTGTAGTCCAATATCCCCACAAGGCATAACCTGTAGCTTGCTTTTGCCAAATCAGGATGATTTTCTGCCATTTTTCCTTTAATATTTCTTGAGTTTTTTTGTTTGGGGCTTCCACTGGCCCCATTAGCTTTTGTGGGGTTTCCGCTGTAGGGTGAAGATTTGTGTGGTTCGATTCCATTACTTCTTTTAACAAGTAGTTTTGGTACCTTCCTTGATTGGAACTGAACTCCATAATCTATCACTTATATGATGGGGATTTTCATATCTTACAGATTCATGGTTCTTTTCATGAATTTCGCCATCTGCTTGGCGCTGATGGTTCTTAAAGATTCTGCCTATCGCCCATTTGAGAAACAGCCCAATTTTAACCATTAAATAAACTGATGTCCGTTAGAGCAGGTTTTGTGTAGAATCTTGCTAATGTATCTATTCCCCAAGGCCTGCAAATGGCCATGGCAAAAATAGAAGGATTGTAAACTTCTTAAGCGAATTTCACTTCAGGTCCTCCAATCGAATTTGACATTTTAAAGGCACCTTTTTCAACAAAAAGAAATCAATCCCTTTCCATTTTGTCCAACTAGAAGAAACCCTGTTCTGAGAAATTTTCTTTAGTTAAGCCCTTTTTCCATTCAATCGTGGGGTGCGCAAACTCTTTTGCATGCGACTGTTTTCATAATCCCTTCAGCCCTTCCTTTTTCCTCTATCGCAATCTTAAACAATACCGTTGACATTCTTTTTTGTTATACATTGGCCCATCTTAAAACTGCAAAATTGTAATGCCCAATATTGGTTTAATAACTCTTCTGCATCTCTAGTAGGCCCTAAATTTGGATTGTACATTAAGTCATCTTACTGCAAGACATCTAAACCATGGGCTGTTTCATCTTCCCTTCACGAATATCCCAATAACCCTTTTCAAACCTTCCATAACACGGGATGCCTACCCGAAGACATTCACGAACGGCTTTCTTAGGCAAATAACCAAAATCTTTCCCCAAGCTGTTGCTAAACTTAAACCAGGCATCTGGTACTCGATTTTATTCTGCTTTGTGTGTGTGAAAGGTTATCTCTCAAAGTTCTGAATAACAATACGAAGGTTAGTCATGTAGTTTCAGCCTATCTTCTTTTGAACCTTCCAATTGCCGTTAGCCGTGCTCGATGACTTTAGTTTTCGAACAACCAGCACCTCAACTTCTTCCAGCTTTTTAAAACTACAATCAGAGCCCTTCTACTTCAAATAGGCCCCCAGGCTCAATACTCTGCCTTTTGGGGGGTTATTGGTAAACTACAAAAAACTATAATCCTCTTCAACATGGGGATAACTTCCTTCTTATGGAGATTCCTGGCAAAGCGCCTACTCCGGCTTTTCCTTTAACTATAAAAGCCTGAAAACCAATCAAAAGTAGAGGCTTCCAATCCTTTTTCTTTTCATCAAGTTTAGAATGTTCCATCAGGAAATCAATCGTCCCATTGTTCATCGTCTCAACGGGATGGTGGCTGCTAGAAATTCCCTACAACTGCTCGTCCTTTGAAATGGGTTTTTTCTTTGTTGCCCATATTCAATAATCAAATTCCTTTGACAGTAGGACTAACCTTCTTTGCTAGTTTTCCCCACTAATGCTGGTGTCCATATAAATATTAGACAGGATTCCATTTCTTGATACTACTTATTACTTTATAAGAATTGAAAAGTAAGTGGTCCAAGTTTTCCTGGTAAGCCCATAACCAATGCTAAGCCCAAATTCTTTCAAACCAAGTTTATAATTTTCTGTTCATTTTGGAAAGAACTTTTATGCTGCAAGTAATACACTGCCTTCTCAACACCAACTTCATCAAACTTGGTGCTAACATGGCTTCAATTTTAGCATCTTCCAAACTGTCAAGTAACGATTGAGAATGGTTTCCATTGGCTTTTGGTGGGCACAAAACCGGAAGGTCTTTTTGATAAATATATCCTTTGAATTTTGGTCGAAATCCTATTTGCAGTGATCATTCCACCTTTCACTGGCTTGAAATCTGTTTTCCTTAAAAGTTTGAGTTGGATTTCATATACTATAAGAAAAACTTTCGATAATGAAACTACTAATATATTGAATTTTCCTAAAAACTTCTTCACTTGCTTTTTTCGTCTTGGCAGCCTCCCATCCTTTCTTTGATCGCCCTAATCTTGGTTTTGCAATCGATCTCTATTCCTTTAATGTCCTAACTATGAATCCTAGCACCTTTTCTGAAAGTCCACCCCAAAACACACACTTTCTTGATTCAACCCGTAGCCTTGTTATTTAAATCACTCTGTCGCCATTGAACCTTTTTTCCCAGGGCTAACTTGAAAATGCCCCTCTTCTGGTGGGTATTTGTCCAATGCCATCATATTAATCAATATACACCTCTAACTCCTTGTGGGAAAATTCATGTTCATGAAAATAATGTAAGTAGCAATCATTTAAGTAGTAGCCCTCGGTGGGTTTTTTTGAGCCAAAACAGCATCAACTTCGATAAGCAAGAAGTTTACCTAACCTCCCGTCACAATACTTGTTGAAACTTTGTCTTATAACAATCTGGTTATAAATCTTGCGAACCATCCATGAAGAAGTAGCAATAACCATCATTGTTGCACTTGTCCCCCCAATTAAGGAAAAGAATCAAATATGCGAAAGAGAGGAAATCAATCCTTCCGGTGATGCGTTTGTTTCAGATCCTATAGTCCCACACACATCTGACCCCTTTCTCAATCTTTTTCTTAGGAAATTGAGATCAAATGTTTGCCAACCATTCTGGATTTAAGTGGAACCAATCAGAAATCTTCAATGTCCCTATTCTGCTTGGTCCACTTCCTCTTTATCTTTCTCGCCCAAATTCCATCTCAACCCTTTCTTCTCTCTGTTCACTGGCTTGGCTCCAGTATAACAGGGAAATTGTTGGTGGCCTTTCAACTATAGATCTAATTCTATCCCGGCATGTCCCTCATACACTACCATGCGAAGGCTTCCTTTTTATTGTGAGTTAGACTTAAAATTTTTTTTGGTGTTTTAACCTTTGGGCCCGTAGGTTTTGGCCCAATAATAGAAATTGTGGATTTATCTTTTTGTGGCCAAATATTAATTCAAGCAATGCAATAATGAGGTTAACTGTCAATTATGCTATGTGCTTTTGTGTTTGAAACCGCATGTTCTTTTATGCCCCTGCCCTGATCACAATGAATGAACGAGGATGTTGGAATGGAATGGGTTTAAATGCTATCTAAGAAGTCTTTTAAATCATCCAAGGATAAAATTAAAATTGATTTTTTAAGTGCCTGGACCTAGGTTCATAGCTTGCGTCAAACGCAGTCTATGTTTAGAAACTACATGAGCTTTTGGTTTATTAAACCGACATGCAGCTCTGGTGGCCAGCAAGTAAGCTTGCGTCACAACAGCTACAGATGCATCACGCTGCAGCTATGATCTGTGACCTACTTATATAAAATAGATTCTTTTCTCATTGTTTTGAGGGGGCTAAAGAACTTTGGAAACCGATTTTCTGAAACCCTAAAAACACGCCCTGTCGCAAGATTCTCCTCCAGAAGCACTTTTGAGTTCGTTTGAAGGAGAATTGGCCAATTAATATTAATTTCTAAGTGAACCAAACCATAAAAAAGAGAGAAAATAAGAGAGAAGAGTGAAACATTTAAAATCCCTTGGGTGACGAAGCCTTCTGGATCGCCCCTTAAACCATCCGTCGTTAACGTTTTACAATCCCTATCTGAGGATTAAAGGTTAAATTCCTTTACACTTTTTTGTGTTTTTATTCATTTTATTATTTATCTTTTGTTATTGTTTTAGTAGTTTAATTCTTAAATTGAATTGTTATTCTGTTCGTTTTTGGTTAATTCCAGGTTTGTTCCTAAAACATATTTTAATAAAAAGCGCTTTTAAAACCAAAATAAAATTTAAAACAGAATTCAGACCAGAAGCAAGTAGCCGGTCAACGCAGCCAGTAGTCCCGTAACGAAGGCTGGCCAAGTTTGCCGTTACGGAAACTGTTCAATGTCCAAATTCATTCTTACCCAGAACAAGTTGCGTTCACGACAAGCTGTGAGTCCATCCGCAACGTTCTTTCCAAAAAACAGCTGCGTGACGCGAACTGTCTTGGGTTTCCAGAAACAAATTTATTCTTTCGAAAAATAATTAATTTTTTACAAAATAAATTTAATTTTTCCAAATAAATCCGAGAGACCAATTATGAACAGATTTGGCAATTTTAATTAGGTAGAAATTAAATGTAATTATGCATGATTTGGGTTTTCGATTTTTTTGGGCTCAAAAATTTTCGAGTAGAAATGTAATTTTTAGGTTCAGTTTGTGGCCCGCCTTTACCATAGGCAAGAAGCGGGTTCTTTTTATTTATTCGATTAACTGCTTTTGGATTTTGGGATGATTTGGGATGATTTATGGATCAATGATAAATTGATTGGGACGATAAATTCATTTTCCATATAAGAACTCGGTCGTTCATTCGGGTTGGGTTTAAATTAAAATACCATAAATTGGGCCTTTTCTAGCTAATAAAATTAGAAATCTTAGGTTTAAAAGAGGTCGGTTTTTTTCCCGGCGTCGGCTTCCAATGGGCGGCCGTATCCCAATTCCCTTAACCAGAAATCCGCATTGGTGCCCCTAACCAGTTTTCTAAATAATTTGGCCTTGAATAAAATTGGGTTAAAATGGAGTCCCACTTTAAAATATTGGAAACGGTCCCATTTGCCCGAAAAAATGGGTGGGAACCTCAAATGTTTATAAGAACCCGATTTATCGGCATCCGTCATCCAAAAAAATGTTTTTGTCAACTGTCAAGTAAATCATTTTTCCCATCAAAAACAAAAAGGAACCGTTCCTCAAATCGCTTCGGGGGTTGGGTTGCGAAAACAGATTTGGCGACTTCGCCGGGGATGCATTCCACTAATCCCGTTATTTTTTAAATAACTAGTTCCCCGAATGCAAATTAGGAAATTGACTCTAACCTTACGGTTTTCCAAAAATTGAAAATAAAATTGGTGAAAGCCCGTGGAAAATTCTTTTAATCGTCCCTTGTTGTTTATTTTGCCTTTTCATTTATTTCTAAAACTCTCATTCCATACTGCACTTCTCTCTTCCTCACCACTTTTTCTACCCTATTAATGTATCATTGTTTAACTTCGAGTGGATCCGCCTAAACTTTGTGCGTTTTTAGGCACATCCACCCCGAGAAATTAGGCAAATTTTTTACCAACCGGCAAAGTCCTAGTACTTTAAAGGTTGCCGTCAAAAGGAAGTAAGGCCACGTAAAAGCCCGAATTCTATTTTGAACCCGGACCTTGTAAGCCCTTAGTGGGAAACCAAAGCCCCAATGCATGTAGTTTGAAACCCTTTAGTCAACTCCCCATAAGGAAACCTGAGTCCCTTTTGCTGTTGTTTCTGTCGCATTCAATTCCGGGAGTTTGTTTTCGCCAATCTCAACCCCCTGCCTAAGTTGTTTTGAGAATTACACAATCCTAGAACAGATGTCGAAAAAAAATTTTCTACAAACAGAACTCGTGTGTGGGAAGAGGATAAGTGAAGGCATGCATTTCCCAACCTTCCGTTCCCCTGCTGTTTTAAAATTGGTTCATGTGCTGTGACACTCTTGCATCAATGTGATACTTTCGTTTCAGCCCATGCCCAATTAGTAGGGCTTAATGTTTTCGGTATGGACCCGTTTAGAGGACCTTGATTTTGAGAGTGGAAAGCTTTCTATTCGTCTAAATTAAACATTATGCGCAATCAATTCATAGTGGGGAATTGAATACTCAAGAAAAAGGGAGTTATAAGGGAGTATCTGCAACGTACGTGAGATTGCAAAAATTTTTTTTTTTTTTAAATTCACAAGAATTACTGCTTGGCGATCCCATCTATTCCAAGGCAAATTAAGGACACTAAAAACAAAATAAGAAAAAATATCCGCTTGGGGAAATCTTTCGAATTCCAAGGCAAAATTAGGGACTTGAGGGAAGATAGCCCAACTGTAAAATCCCAAAAAGAACGGTCAACGACCAAAATAAATGCCCAAGAAGAATGTTTTGAGGACAAAGTAATTATTGGCAGTTATTCATGCCGAATTTTAAGGTCTTAAGTTCCGTCGAAACGAGATTTATTTCATACTGGTTAATTAAAGCACAATTTAAGTTTGCACTCTTTCATCCTATGTGCCTATATTCCTTCATGCATACATGCCAGAACCCTAAACTCAGGTCCCTTTTTTTATCAACTCTAGAAATTACCAGAATTGACCCGTCTTGGAAATACTTCGGGAGTTTTTGGCACTAAACATCCCTGGTCCACGTTTGGTCAGTTTGCCCCCAAGAAAAAGGGAGTCCATATCTTCTCATTTCACCCGTCTTTTAAAAAATAAAAAAAGAGTTCAACTTCCTTCCGCCTTGTTCAATGTTCAGTCCCCTACAAAGTTTTGATTGCTTATTCTCACTTTTGAATGGAAGTCTTGATAATATAACCATGATTAAGAGATTCAAATGATTATATGAAACCTTAGGTTATAAGGTACTTTGCTTTAGCCCAAATGTTTTAATCTTTAGTTAATATCTAGAAGAATTATTTTTGGCTAAAGAGAAGCATGAATCCTAACTTGAATAGGAGTAGAAGAAAAGGAAACTAAAAAGCCTAATGCAAGTATTGTTTTTCAAGTGCAATTAAAGGAATGAGGGTATTGCCGAGAGAAATCAAGATCGAAGGGGAAATAACGGTAAATCCGTTCTAATGAAAGTGTTACGGAGGCATAAAAATGAAACCACTTCTTTGCTTATATTCCCATTAAAAAAATGCATTACCAAGTGGTAAACGAGCCATAAAAGCAAACCACTTTTGTGTTGATAGAAATACGTTCCCTAAGTACTTGAGATGAGAAAAAAAACACATTTTTTTTTAAAAGAACAAAAATATTGTTTTTGGGTGGCCCCCTTAAAAAACCTGTCCAATACTTTCTATTTTGGCATTCAAGGAAGGAGATGCCTTCTCAATGTTTTAAAAGTTTGGCTAAAGATTTTTTAAACTTTAAATTTGGGTTTGCTAAATTGGAGTTTTAGATGCATGTTCAACTAGAAATACTTGATTCAAAAAATTCAAAATCAATCTCTTATCTTTTGTGATTACTTTAGAAGTTCCAAAATCAATGAGTAAAAAATAAACATGGTTCAACATAAAAAAAAAAGATGAAATGTTTTGCTTAGGGACAAAGCAAAGAGCTAGGTGGGGGAATTGAAGCCCTCGCAAAGTGGGCAAATTTGTTAAGTAAGTTATCGCATGATTTGTATGACTGCATGTTTGTTTTGAAGATGTTTGGTTGTTGATCCTACCTGAGTATTGGATTCTTTTAGACGGCGATCAGGAGGTCAAATGCTATTTTCTCAGTGGTTTCCTTGGAATGATCAATAAAGAAAAGAAAAACCATGAATAAAAATCCTTAGCACTTAACTAGGTTCATGCATACATGAGGGAGTTGCATATGTTATCTTTTTCTGAATGTTGCAGGTGATAAAATGGTCACCCCATCTTTTTCAAAAGTGTAAATCCTTTTTGTTTCTGTGGTTTTGCTTAGCTTTTGTTTTATTGCTTAGCTTTTGTTTTATTATCTTTTGTCCATTTTGGAATAAAGTAAATGGGCATTTATGCCCGCACTAACAAGGTGGACCACTCTCGCAAAGTGGGTGGGATGCTCCTTTTTTGTTTCTGTGGTTTTGTTTTCTTTGTGCAGGAATAAAGCGAAGTCTTAGAAGAAAAAAAGAGAAATGTAAATAATATTGTAATGTGCTCAAAGGAGTTACAAAATGTCAAAAAAAAAATGCAATCAAAAATGGAGAGAAGCCTAGCGTCGCCTCCGACTGGGACCAGCTGCCGCCTGCCCCACAGATGATAGTGGAAGTGGTGGAGAGTTGTCAGATGAAGAATCATCATCATCCTCCTCCTCTTCATCCCAAAAATTAAGGAATCCCCTCAACCTCCAGTCTAGTGCGGAGCCTGTCATTCCCCATCTGGAGACGGGAAATAGCAGCGGCCTGACAAGCCTGATGTCTCCGTAGCCTGCCAATCTCTAACTCTTGTGAAATAAAAAGGGGAGAAGGGTAAGAGAAGTACACGAAGCAAAAAGCAAAGAGTAAAAGAGTAAAGAATTCATACCATCTCGTGGGCGCTTCCAAATACAACTGGCAATTGTAGGGTTCGGGCAAGGCAGAACCTCTATATAGCTCCTGATACCTCTGATTGCAGGCACCTCAATGTTAGAAAAGGCACTCATTGAAGAAGTCCTCCAGTAAAAATTTCTTCTGAACTCAGTAAATTCATTGTTATACTTACCATGTGTGGCATGCTCAGGATCAGCTGTAGCTGTGGCGGAGCCTTGTCCTGAGATCAGAAGAACAACAAGGTCAGCCCAAGCCCAACCAAGAAAACCCATCAAAAGCCACAGTCCGGCTTAATTAAGGCAATTTGGAGTCGGTGTGCGGCTTCGTATACTTCAATAATCCCATCTACTCGGCCACAAGGGGCAAAATCATCAAAATGCATCAAAATACTCAGGTAAGGTTTTTCTTCAACACGCATTCAGGAAGGGTATTCCCTGAAAATTTTGGGACTAGAAAAATTTAAGCAAATATTTTGCTAAAAATTTCAAAAACGATTACACTGAGCTGAGGAGGTGAACAACAAAGCCGATTATACCGTACTTTGGATTCTTTTCAAACCCTCTGAAGCCGATTACACTTAGCTGAGGAGGTGAACAGCAAAGCCGATTATACCGTGCTTTGGATTCTTTTCAAACCCTCTGAAGCCGATTACACTGAGCTGAGGAGGTAAAAACAAAGCCAATTAAACTGAGCTTTGGACAAAGCAAGATCTGTTTGTATACAGAAATTGCACCAAGCGAAATCTGTTTGTATACAGAAATCGCTCTTTGGACCCACAAAGCAAGATCTGTTTGTACACAGAAATTGTTCTTTAGTCCCACAAAGCAAAATCTGTTTGTATACAGAAATTGCACTAAGCGAAATCTGTTTGTATACAGAAATCGCTCTTTGGACCCACAAAGCAAGATCTGTTTGTACACAAAAATTGCTCTTTGGTCCCACAAAGCAAGATCTGTTTGTATACAGAAATTGAACCAAGCAAGATCTGATTGTATACAGAAATTGCACCAAGCAAGATCTGTATGTATACAAAAATTGCACCAAGCAAAATCTGCTTGTATACAAAAATTGCACCAAGCAAGATCTGTATGTATAACAAAAATTGCACCAAGCACGTGCTTGTTATACAAAATTGCACCAAGCAAATCGTTTGTATACGAAATTACTCTTAGTCCCATCAAGCGAGATCTGTTTTGTATCAAAATGCCTCTTTGGACCCACAAAGCGAGAATCTGTTTGTATTAATCTGTTTGTATACAGAAATTGCTCTTTACCCTGATGCGAAATTCCAAATTTTAAAGTTTATGATTATTAATGCATGGGGGCATGTGATGCTCCAACATCTGACAAAGGCAAGATCTATTTGTACACAGAAATTGCTCTTTTCTCTTGAAAGTATTTTCAGGTCAATCGGTGATGGTTTCTCAAAGCCGTTTAGTCCCACCAGGCAGTGATGGTGTATCACGAAGCTTTTTGGATCCTTTTCTCGATTAGTGATGATGTACTACGAAGCTGATCAGGACAATCTCAATACCAAACCCTCCAAAGCCGATCAGACTGAGCTGAGGAGGTGAACAACAAAGCCGATCAGACCGAGCTTTGTTTAGATCTTTTTCTCGATTAAGTGATGATGGCATTACGAAGCGGGATCGAGTCATTTTTTTTTCTTGATTAATGATGGTGGATTACGAAGTTGATCAGGGCAATCAAATAAAATCCTTCGAGCATCAGACCGAGCTTCAGAGGTATCTTTCAAAACTCAATAATACTGAGTTTTTGGATGATCGTTACCGATCCGACTGGAGCCAACAAGCCGATCAGACTGAGCTTTGGACGTGACCAGATGATCAAATCAAATTCAAATCAAAATTCCTTCGAGCAATCAGACCGAGCTTCGAGGTGTCTTCAAATCCTTCGAGCCAATCAGACCGAGCTTCGGAGGTGTCTTCAAAACCAATCAGACCGATTGTTACCGATCCGACTGGAGCCAACAAAGCCGATCAGACTACTGAGCTTTGGACGTGACCAAATGATCAACTCAATTCAAATCCTTCAAGCCAATCAGACCGAGCTTCGGAGCTATCTTCAAAACCAATCAGACCAAGTTTTGGAGATCGTTACCGATCCGACTGGAGACAACAAAGCCGAGCAGACTGAGCTTTGGACGTGACCAGATGATCAAATCAATTCAAATCCTTTGAGCCAATCAGACCGAGCTTCGGAGGTATCTTCAAAACCAATCAGATCGAGTTTTTGAGATCGTTACCGATCCGATTGGAGCCAACAAAGCCGATCAGACTGAGCTTTGGACGTGACCAGATGATCAAGATAGCTACTTCATTCAATCCAAGGTTGAAGGTTGAGGCGCGTCAATGGGCACTTAACATTAATCGTACACAATTAATGATATAAGTGGGGGGGCAGAACTGTTGACAGCGTTCTTTATGCCCTGCGCCTGATCCAATGATGATACGAGGATATGGAATGAATGGGTTAATGCTATCTAGAAGTCTTTTAATCCAAGGATTTAAATTAGACTGATTTTAAGTTCCTGACTAGGTCATAGCTGCGTCACGCAGCTATGTTAGACTACATGACATTTTTGTATTAAACGACATGCAGCTCTAGTGCAGCAAGTAAGCTGCGTCACACAGCTACAGATGCGTCACGCAGCTATGCTCTGTGACCTACTTATATAAATAGATCTTTTTCTCACGTTTGAGGAGGGGCTTAAGACTTTTGGAACGATTCTGAAACCCTAAACCTAAAAAACACGCCCTGCGGCACATTTCCTCCAGAAGCTCTTTTGAGTTCGTTTGAAGGGAGAATTGCTCATTAAATATTAATTAATTCTAGGTGAATCAAACCATAAAAAAAAGAGAAAATTAAGAGAGAAAAGAGTGAACATTTAAATCCTTAGTGATGAAGCTTCTGGATCGCCTTAACCATCGTCCGTTAAGCCGTTTACAATCCTCAATCTGAGGATTAGGTAATTCCTTTGCACTTGTTTGTGTTTTTATTCATTTATTATTTATCTTGTTATTGTTTTAGTAGTTTAATCTTAATTGAATTTTATTCTGTTCGTTTTTGGTTATTCGAGGTTGTCCTAAAACATATTTAACTAAAAAGCGCTTTAAACAAATAATTTAAAACAGAATTCGGACCAGAGCAGTGGCGTCACGCAGCCAGTAGATCCGTAACGGAGCTGGCAGTTGCGTGACGGAACTGTTCATGTCCAAAATTTCGTTTCTTTACCCAGAACAGCTGCGTCAACCCAGAACAGGCTGCGTCACGCAGCTGTCGGGTCCATCAGTAACTGTTCTTCAAAGAACACTGCGTCAGTGCGCACTGTTCTTGGTTCCAGAAACCCAATTTTTATTCCTCTTCGAAAAATAATTTAATTTTGTAAAAATAAAAATTCGATTTTCAATATAATCCGAAGATTGACCAATGTATGACAAGGATTGCATTTAATTAGGTTTAGAATAATTAAAATGTAATTATGCATGATTTTGGGTTTTCGGTTTTTGGGCCTTCAAATTTTTATTCGGGTAGATTGTATTTTAGGTTCGGTTTGTCGGCCCACCTTTAACCAAAAGTGCAAGAGCGGGTCCTTCTATTTATTCGATTTAAACTGCTAATGTATTTGATGATGTTTTTATGATTATTGGATCAATGATTAAATGTTGATTGGGACGATTAGATTAATTTTCCCCATATAAGAACTCGGTTCGATTCATTCGCGGGTGGTTTAAATAAATAAATAAATTGGGCTTTTCCTATAACTAAAATAAATTAGAATATCATAGGTTAAAAGAGTTCCGGTTTTTTCCAGCGTCGTCTTCCATGGGCCGGCGTAATTCCCTTACCCAGAATCGCGATTTGGTGGCGTGCTGACCCATTCAAATAATTGTGGCCTTGAAGTAAAATTGGGTTTAATAATGGTAGTCAGCTTCTAAGAATAAAATTGGAAAACAGTCCCATTGCCGAAAAAATGGGTGGCGACTCAAAATGTTTTATAAGACCGATTTATCGGCATCGCATCCAAAAAATGTTTTGTCACCACTGTTCGAAGTAAAATCATTTTTTCCATCAAAAACAAAAAGGAACGTTTTTCGAATCGCTCGGGGGCGGTGCGAAAACACTTTGTAACAGCCCAAAGCGACCAAGATATTGTCCGCTTTGGGCCACAAGCCCACACGATTTTGTTCCTGGGTGCTGACACATGGTAGGCCCGTACCCTAGTTACACCATGGCCAAACCACCCAAAAGGCCTCTTGATAGTCTAAGGTCTGTCCATACTTATGTACATCACTTGCACCTTGTACTTAACCGATGTGGGATTCACCTAGGGTGTTACATTCACCCCGCTTCAGGACTCAGTGTCCTCGCTGAGGTTTGCCCCACCACCGTCCAGAGGAACAAGGCTTGGGCTCTGATACCAAGCTGTAACAGCCCAGACTGACCAAGATATTGCATAGAATATTGTCCGCTTTGGGCCACAAGGCCAGCACGGTTTTGTTCTTTGGGTTGCCGACATAAGGTTAGCCCGTACCCTCCTACTTACACCATGGCCAAACCACCCAAAAGGCCTCTTGACAGTCTAAGGTCTGTCCATACTTATGTACATCACTTGCACCTTGCACTTAATCGATGTGGGATTCGCCTAGGGTGTTACCTGCTTATCTACTTAATGAATGGAACCATCAGAAAAGAAATCAAATAAGTAAGCAAAACTGAAGTTCATTTCATTAAACAATAAATAAAGTTCATTACAAGCGAACTCGTAACCAACAAAAATTATTGCATCAGAAGGGACCTCAGCTTCTTCAAAGCTCTCTTCTATGCAAGCCTTTATTGTCTTCAGTACTTGATCCACGGGGTCCCTTCTTCTTTGGCACTTGCCTTCCCTTTTTTCTTTCCTACTTTCTTCTCCTCTTGGTTAGCTTATCCCTCTTCTTGTTCCTCTTTCTTTCCTTCTTCCTCGGCCGCTCATGCCCCTGAACCCCCTCTTCTTTGGGTGCCTTCTTCTCTTTCTCTTGTTTTGACTTAAACTTTGTTTCCTTGGGCTCAACCACCAACATATCAATCACATCCGCAAAGCTTTCTAGACAAGCTTTCCCTTGTGCTCAAAAGGCTCTATTGGTAGACATGGAGAGGAATGCTCACTCAAACGGACAAATCGTCCATCCATGTCCAACTAGCTGTATGTGTTCGATGCATTGCTCCTAATTTTGTACCCCAAGCCCATGATGTTTTGCTGAGTGTAGATCTCGGGTAGCTCTATAATGCCCTGTTGATCCTTTCCAAGTCCTTTCCCTTCTTCATAATTCATTCTCTTCATGATGTTAGAGACAGTGGGCCCCATATCAGTGCTCAACACAACAATCTGAAAACCAATCCATGGAAGGATAATCTGCTTATTCACATTTAGCGTAGCTATGCTTCTTTCATTAGCGATAGGTATGGTAATGATTTTCCCATTAAATGGAAACTGTGGGTCCCAAATATGAATGGAATAACCCAAGAGGGGGGTGAATTGGGTTTTCTAAAAATAAAAAAGTAGCTTTAAAAACAAACTCAGAATTCTATAGCAGCGGAAAAGTAATGCACTTGTGAAAATAAGTTATTGATTAGAACTTCTTCACAATGCCATTATATCGCCATTATGCAGAGAAATAGAAAGACATTTTGCAAAAGTATAGTTAATTTGAATTAGAACGCTTCACAATTTCTATATGCAAGTATTCAAAACTACTTTCGACGGAAAGCTATTATGTTTAGAACTTCCTCATAAAGCTTGATAAATATAAAAGACTATGTGAGAACGTTCTGAAATCTAACTGCTTCACAATAGGCTTCAATCAAGATTAGAAGACTGATTAGACCCAAATAAATGAAATAGAAGAACAATTTTAGAAGCTTGGTAATATTTTTCCTAGCAGAATTCTTGGAGTTCTATATGTTCAATAAAGATAAAGCTTATTTCAGTTTTAGAACATCAAAACCATTAACACTTAGCATTTCTAAAATATGAATAGTAGTGAGAGTAAATAGTACAAACAGAACTTCAGATAAATATAAAAGAATCAAGCACAGTGATTTATAGTGGTTCGGGCACTAACATCGCCTACATCACTCCCCAAGACTCATCTTGAGATCCTCCTTGTTATCCTCCTTTTCAAAGGGTAAGAGACAAACCACAGTAACAATGGCAATAAGATCGACTTCCTAGATTACCCTTTGTCCCACAGATTTCCAAAGGTTCTATTATACCTTAAACCTTTTTCTGTTTTTTTCGGCAAGAGATAAAGAAACTCAGTTTCATGACATTAGAACCTCTGTCACAGAGAAGGTCGCTTGATAACCTCTTTTCACAATAGCTTTTCAACCCTATAGCTATTTACACAAAAGTTGTGAAATAAAAACTTGTCTCAAAAGATTAACAAAATCTAAATAGACCAACATGAAATGCAAATATAAGCACAGGAAAATAGTTTTTACAGATTAGAAAATCGTTTTTAGAATCAGAACTATTTTCAAAAGAAGTGTTAATAAAATTTCTTTTCTCTTTTAAAGATAAACGTAAAGTATTAAGATGAAAAGAAATAAGAGGGTAGAGAGTAAGTTTTGAGAGAAAAATAGATATGATCAAATGATGAATACTGCTTAAAATGAAAACTCTTTTTCTCCAACGTCTTTTAGAGACGAAATGGCCTTTTTTGATAGAGGAGGATGAGAATCCCTTTTAGAAAGTTGAAAGTCCTCTTTTTCAAATCAGAATATTTGACTTCATATTAGAAGATATGGAAATCTTTGTTACCTAAATCTTATTGAGTCAAATTCTTAATTCTTTTTGGTAACGAATAAGAGAAAATCTAAGCTTTCCCTTTAAAAAACAAAAGATTTTCGAAAATAAATATTTGAAAACCTTTTTCAAAGATTTATTTCCAAAAAACGATTTAAGGTAAACCTTTTCTTCTTCGTTTTGGTAAAGAAAATAAATCAAAGATTTTGGATCTCTTTAAAAGTTTTTTTCCGAAATGAAGTACATAAGAATTTTAATATTCGATTTATTCTTATTACCAAAATTGTTTTGAGACAAAGCTCTTTAATTTAGGTTAAATGAATATTTCGAACCCTTAAAAAAAATTTTAGAAAAACTAAACAAGCAATTTCTAATATTTATTATTACCGAAAATGTTTTGAGACAAGATCTCTCTTCCATTTTAGGGTAAGATTAATCATGGGAAGAAAAGAAGAAAGTTTTAATTTAAAGAGATTATTTTCAAAAAATCCTTTTGATAAGGTGAAAGAAGAATTTGAATTTTTGTGCTTATTGATTTGGATGTTCTCTCTATCCTACAAAGAGTCCTAAAAAATCTAACACTAGGTCTTGAAAACGTCTTTGAATGATCCCTTTGAAAAATTGCTTGTTCATTTATCTTTCCATATATATAATCTGCATAAAATATTATTAGCACAAATAACATAATTTAAATTTATTTGTTTTGTTTTAATCATCAAAAGCTCGAGATAAATATTTGACCCTTGAGCCAACAATCTCCCCCTTTTTGATGATGACAAAACTAATAAATTTGTCAAACATAAAACATGTGCTCCCCCTAAATTTATGCATGTCAAAAAAAAATACGTTCTAAATATATCATATATTCTATAATGAAGCAAGTTAAGAACATGTCTAACGCTCGCCCTAGATTAGTGCAGTAAAACATTTATGGGGATTTAGAGAAAGAAAATAATTTTAGAAACTGATATTAGAAAATATAGATAGAAGGGAAACTTTTAAGTTCTAATAATCAGAGCATATAATTAGAGCAATAAGAATAGAATAAAAACCTGACATTAGAAATAGAACAGAAATCTTAAAAATCTTAATTTTTCTCTACCTGCAAAGCGATACGTTAGAACAAGAATCTAAAGTCTAAAACTAAACAATCAAGTTCATGCATGTAAACATATAGCTCCACAAAATAACAAAATAAGTTCTAAAAGCTAAACAATTAAGTTCATCAACAAAATTAACACAAATTTTAGAAAGATAATAGCAATAAGATGTAAGTACTAAAGTTACCACATATTAGCAGAGTACTTAACCATCAAAATATCCTGTGTTCTCCCCCTTTTTGTCATCATACAAGAGGGTTAGTAAAGATTAGAGCAAAAAATAGAAAGAAATTGTTCACAAATTATAGACAAATAAAGTAAATAAATCAGAGGAATTTGGGATCAGTTCTAAGCCTCTTAGAACTTCTGAGATTTTGAGCAGGAGCGGTTTCAGTAGAACTTCCTGGACGTTTAGAAGAAGGTGGATGCTTAGAAGAAGGGTACAGTGGAGGCTTTCTTCCATGAACTCTGTGTTTGCCAGCAGTGTGCTTTACTCTCTTTGGTTTTTCTGAGGCAGAGTGTAGGGTGTTCCCTTGACTTTCAGATTAGCTAGCCTTATTTCATTAATATTCTTCATTCTTTTTAAGGATTCAATAAGGGACTGATTATACTTAATCATAGCTTTGCTATGTTTTATTGCCTCATCAAGTTCCCTTTTGTGTTCCTCTATAAGCTCTTTTTCTATTCTGTCCAGCATAGCTTCTCTACTCCTTTGTGCTGATAAAAGTTTAGATTCTTTCCCTGCCTTAGCCTCAGTTTCCTTTTCTTCTTAACTCAATTCCAATTTTTCTGTTTCTGCATCACTGGCATCCTCTATCTCCACATCTCTTCTTTCTCAGTCTTTTCAGAGTCCTTCTTCTCTTCAATCTTAACTTTCACTTTTTCTTTTTCTTCTTCTATTTCCTTTTCTGATTCTGTTTCAATTCCAGCTATCATCTCCTTTTCTTCCTCTGTTTCTTCCCTCTTTTCTTCTTCCAATTTCTCTTCCTTTTCTTTCTTTTCTTTTTCTTCCAATCTCTTTTTTCTTTTTCTTCATCTCCTTCTTTGTCTTTCAGTTTCAAAGACCCACTGTCTAGCTTTGAAACATTATGACCCCCACTCTCATTTAACTTAACTTCCAAAAATTCAAACACAGGTGTGAGCATCATGCCATAGGGTAGTTTCTTAGGGCTATTAATGCGACCCTAGCTAATTAACAAGTACTCTTGCACATCAACAAGGAAATCTAGCGGAAAGCATACAATCACGGAAGTACCCGTCAATCCCTTTAACCCCCAAGTACTCTTGAAGAGAGAAAAACAAGGAATTTAGACCAAGAATCAGAAACTTACCTTCAAGTACTCTTGAAAACAACTCTGAAATTCTTGGCGCAATTAATCTTGTAGAACTCACAAGCCTAATTACTAAGGGATGCGCCTTTGGATAAATTGTAGTGCACAATCAGTTTATACAACCCACTCATACTGTCAATTAGGTTTGAACACTCAATACACCTTTGTTTTCCTGCAAAACCTTTCTTCACAATTTTTCTTAATAAATTCTTCCTTTTGTTATCCGACTAACCCTAGAGATATCTTTGATTTTTGGTTTACCCCTATACCCAATGTGTTGGTATTATTTAAAATCTTGCTCCAAGTCAGCGTACGGACAAATTGCTTTAATTTCTCCTTCAAAGTTTCCACAGAAATTGATTCTGACCCACTAGTTTTAAGAGAACCATAAAACTCAAACCACATTCTCATAACCGGTCGTTCAGGGATAAAAAATCCATCCATCCCTAGAACTCAAAGAGTTCCCTAAGTTGAACTCGTCCTAATCCCAAAGGAAACTTCCAGTTCTATTACATTAAGAACCGTATATTGTGGATTATGGAGAAAGAACCCCAAATTTACCTTTGGCGCAGAGAACTAGCGACCTGTTCTTTGACCTGTTTCTTTGATGTTTCTGTTTCTGCTTTTTCTTTCTTCGATTCCTCAACAAATTTCTTCTGTTTCGACTCCTTCTGTTCATACTTCTTTGATAATTTTTTGAGAAGTTGAAGTTCTTATTCTGTTAGGGAGTCTGAGGAAGAAGATGTGGAACTCGATTCGGCCATTGTTAGGGTTTTGAAGTAGAGAGCGATTTAGGGTTTTGTTGCAAAAGGGCAAGAGAGAAGACAGAGCAGTTTTTAATAAAGAGACATAAAAAAATGATTAAGTGAAGAAATAATCTTTAGGAAAGAAAAAAACACACCTAAAAAAATAAAAATAAAAATAGTTTTAGGGAAAGTTAAACCGACTCAAAGAATTTAAAAAAATCCCCAAAACTTAAATAAAGTGAAGACCAAAAGCAAACACATAAAAAGAATAAAATAAATTGACTGTTTTTGAATTTAGTCTAAGAATAGAACCTGATAATGACATTAGAAAGTCATATAAGAGCAATATGCATTTCTTTTTAGACAAATAGACAAAAACGTTTTTTTCAGAATCACACAGAATAGATAGAAAATATTCACAAAGCAAGTCTTTTTCGTTTACAATATAAAAATAGTTTAGAACATACTTACAGAGTTCTAAAGTAAAACATACTTACAGAGTTCTAAAGTAAAGAGTTTAGAACTAACATACCGAGTTCTCTTCTAATTAAGCAGAATTGACTTTCATTCAAAGGTTTAGTAAAAATATCTGCCAATTGCATTTTTGTAGGAATCAACTCAATCACTATATCTCCTTTTTGAACATGATCACGTATGAAGTGATGTCTAAGTTCTATGTGCTTGGTTCTAGAATGCTGGACTGGGTTTTTATATAAATTGATGTCTTTTATGTTGTCACACATTATTGGTACTGTTTCTAATTTCAGACCATAGTGTGCTAATTGTTGCTTGATCCATAGAACTTGTGCAACACAGGCAATTATATTCTGCTTCTGCAGTAGAAAGACCGACAAATGTCTATTTCTTGCTAAAAACCTGATACAAGGGGGGCCACTACCTAAAACTTGGCAAAGTTCCAGACGTGCTTTTTCTATCTATTCTTACTTCCTGGCAAAAATCAGAATCACTATACCCAACAAGATCAAAATGAATCACTTTAGAATACCACAGACCCAAAGATTAGAAGTTCCACAAAGATATCTATAGAATTTGTTTTTACAGCAATTAAATGAGATTCTTTTGGGACATGACTGAATTCTTTGGGACATGACTGAAATCTAGCACATAAACAAACACTAAAGTGTATGTCAGGTCTGCTTACTGTTAGATATAGTAAAGAACCAATCATACTTCTAAATAGTTTGATGTCCACATCCTTACCTTTTTCTTCTTTTTCTAATTTTAAGGATGGACTCATTGGTGCACAACATACCTTGGCATTTTCCATTTTGAACCGTTTGAATAATTCTCTAGTATATTTTTCTTGGTTTATGAAAATTCCATTTTTATACTATTTGATTTGAAGTCCAAGGAAGAAGTTTAATTCTCCCATTATGCTCATTTCGAACTTACCCTGCATAATCTTAGAAAATTCCTTACAAAGAAGGTTATTAGTTGAACTAAAGATTATGTCATCAACATAGATTTGTACAACTAGAATATCATGTGCTTTATTTTTGATAAATAGTGTTGTATCAACCTTTCCTTTCCTCTAGCAAAAACCATTTTCTAATAAAAACTTAATCTATCTTTCATACCAAGCTCTAGGAGCTTCCTTCAAACCATAAAAGAGCCTTTAGTAAGTTTGTTAAACATTGATTTGGTTATCATAGATTTCAAAACCCAAGAGGTATGATTCTACATACACTTCTTTCATTTAGAAAAACACATTTTAGAAAAGCACTTTTTACATTCCATTTTGATACAACATGAAGTTTTTAAAACATGGCAAATGAACATAGCATTCTAAAATAGCCTCAAGTTCTAGTTAACCGGGGCCAAAGGTCTCATCAAAAAATCAAATGCCTTCCTTTGGTTTACCCTTGGAGCCCACTTAACCTTGCTTTGTTTCTCACAAACATTTAACCTTGTTCAGTCAAGCTTATTTTCTAAACACCCATTTTTTTCCTACCAGAATGGTTTTAGATCTAGAAAAAAAGTTTCCAAACCTGGTTTATCTCAAATTGATTTAGCTCTTCTTGCATAGCAAGAAAAATCCCAACTTTCAAGCAAGAATCCAACTTTCATCATTTTGAGCATCTTCTAAATTTTTAGGTTCTATTTGAGAATCGAAAGCAACATTACCAAAATATCTCTTATATTGAGCTCTAGTCATCATCCTTTCTGAAAGATTATTCATAATGTCATCTTGTGGATGATACTTATGAAATCACCACTCTTTTGGTAATTGAGAATCTCCATTTTCTATTTCTGGCATTTGACTTTAGGTTGTGTTCTGATCTTCATGTTCATCTTCTGATTCAGCCTGATTACCAACATTCTACTCACTTTCTAGCTGTTCTAGTTGTTCTGATTGTTCATTATGCTTTTCTTTATTAGAATCTACAACATCATCATTTTCTAAAGTTCTAGAAGTAGAGTCAGATTCATCAAACACAATATGAATAGATTCTTCTACAACTAACTAGAGTTTTCTTATAAAACACCCTATATGCTTTACTATTACTAGAATAATCCTAGGAAAATTCCTTCATAAGATGTAGCATCCCAATTTAGCAAGATGATTTTTCTTTGTTATTCTAAGAATGAAGCCAATTTACAACCCAAAAATATTTGAAAATAACCAATATTTGGTTTTCGGAACCTTTATATTAGGCTCACATGGAAGGTCTTTTTTAATTTAGATCTTACCAAAGCCCTGTTTAGAATATAACATGCCAGTGTTAATGGCTTCTGCCCAAGAAAATACTTTATTTAATTTTAGAATCACTCAGCATGCGTTTTTGGCATTTCTTGAAGTGTTCTATTCTTGCATTCCACTTACCCCATTTTGTTGAAGTGTTCTAGTGCTGAGAAGTTATGGAAGATTCCTGGACTCGTTGCAAAAAGCATCGAATTTCTGATTTTTCAAATTTCTCCTCCATGATCACTTCTAATTTGCAGGGAGCATTGTTGTATCCTTTCTCATTTTGTATTCTCTTGCAAAGATGAACAAACATTGCCATATTGGACTCATCCCTTATTTCTAAGGAAGAGTGTCCAGGTGAATCTAGAGTAATCATCTACGTGTCTAGGTGAATCTAGAGTAATCATCTACAATAACAAATGCATAGGATTTTCCTCCAAGACTAGAAGGAGTAATAGGACCAAATAAATTAAGGTGTAACAATTCTAAAGGTCTAGAAGAAGAAACCATGCCCTTAGATTTAAAAGATGTTCTGGTTTGTATGCCCAATTCACAAGCATCACAAATGTGATCTTTTGCAAATTTTAGTTTTGGCAAACCTCGAACCAAGTCTTTCTTAAACAGTTTAGAAATAAGGTGGATGCTTGCATGTCCAAGTCTTCTATGCCATAACCAACTAAAATTATCAGCAGAAACTAAGCATATGTCTAGGTTATGCACATCAGAGAGATCTACTAGGTATATATTCTCAAACCTTTTTCCAGCAAATAATGTTTTGTTATCATGCATGTTCTCTGAACTTCACAATCAAGAGCGGTTCAAAGACCACTATTCTATTTTTTATTCACAAATCTGGACTTACACTTAATAGGTTATAATGTAATCCTTCGGACGTAAAGCAACAATCTTCATTTGAAGGAATTAGAAACCTACCACACCAATACCACATGATTTTACTTCTGCTTTGTTCTCCAAAGCCTTACTGTACCTCCCTTTTTTCTTTTCTAAATCTTGGTGGAATTTCTTTCACTATCACCAGTCATATGCCGTAGAGCAAGCAAAACTATTCATGTACCACATTTCTTTTTCCAGTACTCACTCAGTTAGCGCACCACCTGACCAAACAAAAGATCCAAGTAGAAATTGTAGGTACCACAACCTTCATACGTCTGGGTCCTCCTAGCCAGGCGTAGTCTCATAGAACAAGGTACACCATGTGCAATATACACGCACTTACTATGATTTTTCTTTCTGTGAGACTTTGATGTTCTAAATCAAGTCACAACATTAGAAACAACCATTTTTCTTATATAAGGAAAACAAGATTTCAGTTTAGAAATGCCATTCATAGCTTGAACTTGTTTTTCTTTAAGAAAACGATTCTAAAATTGATTTTAGAATCTCTAATTTTCAGTTTTTAAAAAATCAATTTTCAGGAATTCAGATTACATTCTTCAAGGTGTAGATTTTTCAAAAAAAAATCTATTATTAACAATCTTTTAAGAATTCTTTTGATCTCTTATTTGATAAGATCTTTGCATGTAACTTTCTTGATAAAAAGCAATCTTTCAATTATACATCAGTTTTTAATTTTCCGAAATTCCTTCTTTTAGAACTTTATGCTTTCTCAACCAAGTTTTTCAAATTCATTGTTTTCAAATTCATTGCAAAGGTTATTATAAATATCTAAAAGATCATTTTCTGATTCAGGTTCAGAAATACTTACATTGCTTTCTTCACACTTTTGGACCATTGCATCTGTTTCATTGTTTTCAACTTTCTGTGTTGACGTCAGAGTGCTGATTTCCTTGGAGTCAGAATTGATAGTGGCCATTAGATAGATATTTGCAGTTTCTTCTAGGTTACTTTGGCTTTCAGAATTAGAATCATCTGAATCACTCCAAGTGGCTACGAATGCCTGCTTCAACTTTTCTTTCTTTGACTTCTTTTTCAGTTTAGGACAGTTGGGCTTAATATGGCCAGGTTTGTTGCATTCATAACAAACTACTTCAAAAGATTCTTTCTTAGGTAAGTTACTATTTTTAGGTGAAAAGTTCTTTTTGATAAACTTTTTCTGTGGCCTTCCACTCTTTCTATAGATTTTTTTGAACCTTTTAGCAACAAGTGCTAAATCATCACTATCAAGATCAGAAGAACTTTCTTCACTAGAAACTACTTTCAAAGCCAGTCCTTTCTTTTTAGCCAAGTTCCTTTCTTTTCTTATCTTCTTACAATCAAAGAAGATTTCATCTTTCTGAAATAAGAGCTCCTATTAGATAATCATAAGTAACGCGCGAGTCTTCTTTAATTCATTAACAGTTCCTATAGAATCTCATTTTTTAGCGTAGAATTCTAAGGATTTCCTTAAACAAAAGCTAATCTTCTGGAAATTTCCTTTTCCGAGAAGTTGCTCAAAGGATTAACTATACTATATTAGTAAATCTAGAATTTAATTCTGCAATAGTTTCTCCTTCCCTCATACTAAACATTTCATATTCTCTACAAAGGATATTTATTCTGGATTCCTTCGCTCTATCTGTACCCTCATAGGTAACTCTCAGTTTTTCCCAGACTTCTGTTGCAGATTTACATCTAGACACTTTGTTGTACTCTATTGGAGCTAAAGCACAATGAAGAATATTAATAGCTTTTGCGTTTATAGAAATATTATTCCAGTCAGCTTCAGTATATTCTTCTTCTAATTTTCTAACTCTCTCATTTTCTATAATTTTCATAGGAATGCGAGGACCAGTAATGACATTCCTCCAGCAATTTGTATTAACTGATTTTATGAAATTTTCCATTCTGGTTTTCCAATAAGAGTAATTAGAACCATTAAACAAAGGACGTCTAGAAACAGATTGACCTTCCAAAGAAGTAAAAGGAAGTGGGGCTGCCATGGGATCTTATGTCTTAAGCTGTTAAGCTTTG
The DNA here is from genome assembly GCF_014843425.1 of Jatropha curcas. The sequence continues at coordinate 1,197,610 of NW_023590966.1, forward strand.
GTAAGTCAAGAGCCAAAGCTCTGATACTAGATTGTGGGTCCCGAATATGTATGGCACAAACCAAGAGGGGGGTGAATTCCACAAACCAAGAGGGGGGTGAATTGAATTTCTAAAAATAAAAAAATTAGCTTCAAAAAACCAAACTCAGAGATTCTATAGCCAGTGGAAAAGTAATGCCCACTTGGAAAATAAGTATTGATTTAGAACCTTCTTCATAATGCCATTATTGAGTTCACAATGCCATTATGTAGAGAATAGAAAGACTTTGCAAAGTACAGTTATTGATTAGAACTGCTTCATAATTTCTTATGCAATATCAAAACAACTTTATGACAGAAAGCTATTATGTTTAAACTTCCTCATAAAGTTTAGATAAATATAAAAGACTATGTGGGAGACAATTATTAAAATTTGAACTGCTTCGCAAAGCTTCAATCAAGATTAGAAAACTGATTAGAAATCCAAATAGTGAAATATACTAAAAATAGAGGAACAGTTTAGAACTTGGTATATTCACTTAGTAGAATTTCAGAGTTCTAATGTTCAGAAAAGATAAAGCTTATTTCAGTTTTAGAACATGAAAACCATTAACAACTTGAGCATTTCTAAGATATAAACTTCATAAAATAAAAAGATCAACACAGTGATTTATAGTGGTTCGGCACTAACTCGCCTACATCCACTCCCCAAGACTCATCTTGAGATCCTCAACTATTAAGACTTATCTTGGAGATTCCTCAACTATGTTATCTTTCTTTTCAAGGGTAAGAGCGACAGAACCAACAGTATTAAGGGCCATAAGATCAACCTCCATAGATCTACCCTTTAGTCCCACTAGATTTTCTTAAAGGTTCTAGTCTAAACTACAACCCTTCTGTTTTTTGGCATATGAGTACAAAAACTCAGTTCAAGGACAATTTAGAATCTCTCTCACGGAGAAAGGTCACTTGATAACCTATTTCACAATAGCTTCTTCACCTAAGCTATACACAAAGTTTGTCAAATTAAAAACGCTGTCTTTCTAAAGATACAAATCTAAATTTCAGACATTTACAGAAATGCAAATATAAGCCTACATGAACAAACAGTTTTTAAAATTAGAATCGGTATTTAGAAAATCAGAACTGGTTTTCAAAAAAAGTAGTTATTATAAAATTTTCTTTTCTCTTTTTAAAGGAAAAAAGCGTTTAAAGTATTAAGATGAAAAGAATAAGGGGGTTTAGAGGTAAGTTTGAGAGATAAAAGATATAAATCAATGCCATGAATACTCTTTAAAATGAAAACTTTTCTCCACGTCTTTTAGACAAAACTGCCATCCATTTTCTATAGAGCAGGGATGAGATTCCTGCTTTTAGAAAGTGAAGATCCCATTTTCAAATCCAAAAATATTGACTTTCCATAATTTAGAAGATATGGAAATCTTTGTTACCAAATCTTTTGAGTCAACATTCTATTGAGTCAACATTCTATCTTTTTGGTAAGAGAATAAGAGAAAATCTAACTTTCCTTTAAAAACAAAGATTTTCGAAAATAAATATTTGAAAACCTTTTTCGAAAAATTTATTTACCAAAAATGATTTAAGGTAGAACCTTTCTTCGTTTTGGTAAGAAAATAAATCAAGATTTTGGATCTCTTTAAAAGTTTGTTTCCGAAAATGAAGTACACAAGAATTTTATTCGATAAGAATTTTATTCGATTTATTCTTATTACCAAAATCATTTGAGACAAAGTCTCTTTAATTTAGGTAATTGAATATTTCGAACCTTAAAAGAAAATTTTCGATAAACTAAAACAAGCTTTTTCTAAGATTTATTATTACCGAAAATGTTTGGGACAAGATCTCCTCCATTTTAGGTAAGATAATCAAGGGAAGAAAGAAAAAGTTTTAATTTAAAGAGATATTTTCAAAAAATACTTTTGATAAGGTGAGAGAAAATTGATTTTGTGCTTATAATTGGATATTCTCTCTATCCTATAAAGAGTCCTAAAAAAATCTAACCACTAGGTTCTTCAAAAGTCTTGATGATCCTTGAAATTGTAGGACTTGCCTTGTTCATTTATCTTTCCATATATATAATCTGCATAAAATATTATTAGCACAAATAACATAATTTTAAAATTTATTTGTTTTGTTAATCATCTTTGTTTTAATCATCAAAATCTCGAGATAAATATTTGACCCTTGAGCCACCAAAAACTTGATTTTCTGATGTAACGTTGAAGGCACTCCTTCCAAGGAATGGTACCATGGGCGCCCAAGTAGCAAGGCAAAAGTTGGGGGATATCAATCACAATGAACTTGGTCCCCTTTTCAATTGGCCCCACCTTGATCACGCTTTTGAAGATGCCCTCCACTTGTCTCTTAAAGTCATCATATGCTCTAATCACCACATCAAAAGGTTCCATATCAGACAATTCTATCTTGAACTTGGAAAGTAGATTTAATGGACACACATTCAGGGCAAACCCATCATCTATCATCACATTTTCGGTCACTCTCCCTCTGACCTCAGCCTTTATGAACAATGCCTTGGTATGATTCCTTCCTTTGGGAGAAAGTTCATCATTAGAAAAGGTGATAGTGAGGGGATCTTATTGGACTATCCCCACAAAATCGGCCAAGGTGATGGATGATGAAACTAGAATCTCCACCATGGCTTTTAGCAAAACTTCTCGATATTGCTTTAACGATACTAATAGGCCCCACATGCTTAGATTTGCATGGGTTCTCTTCATTTATTTAATCAGAGTATCGTCTTCTTTTTCAATTTTTGGCACTTCCAATGTGCTTGCTCTCTCATTTTCTTCCCTCGGCTTGATCATATCCGGCTGATAAACTCGACCAATGCGGATCATGTGATTCACTGCTCTTGCTTCCTCTTTGTGATTCACTGCTCTTGCTTCCTCTTCATATTCCTCGCTACTCCATACGTTCAGAGTAACAGGATTTACCACTACTTCATCGTTGCTTCCAACCTAGACTTGCTCACTCTAATTGAGCCACTCCTCATCACTATCCCAGATGTTAAGGGCCATAACATAGATTTGCTCCAACAACATCTTTCTCTCTCTTTCCTCCTCCTCTTCTTCAAACTCAGCCAGCACCTCCTCGAGAGTCTTTCCAGACTCAACCATATATAAGTTCTTAGGAGGTGACACGTTTTTAAAATTAGGGAGTGGATTAGTCCTTGTGTTAGGCTTTGACTCTTCAAGATTAGTCACTTTACCATTGTCGATCAGATCTTGGATCTCGTGCCTTAATTGCCAGCAATTATTAGTTATGTGGCCCTTACTCTGATGGAAGTGACAATAATTAGTTATGTGGCCCTTACTCTGATGGAAGTGACAATAAGCATTATGATCGAAATTCTTTGGCAAATTTATGGAAGGAGGTCTTGGCGCAAGCAGTCGCAACAAACTCGTTGCTTTTACTTTCTCGAACACTCTAGAGAGAGGAGTGCTAAAGTTAGAGAATCTCCTTTGTGGCAAATTGGTAGCTCTCAAATCTAGAGCGACTGTTCTTATGTTCTTATTGGTGCTTGGAGTCTTGGTTCACTGACCAGGCCCTTGGAACCTAGACTTGTTAAAGCTTCTAGCACGGTTCCCATACTTCTTGTCCTCTCTAATTTTGTCTTTGATGGCAATCAACCACCTTATAAACTTGCTTAAACTCAGTCAATGGCATATAGTACAGCTTCTCACGGAAAAATCAAAGTCCCCTATATAAAGATCTTGATATGCTCCTTGGTATCCGGATGGTTCCTCATTTGCGTGACCTTAGCTCTCCATCTAGCCATATAATCTATAAAGGTCTCGTCCAGTCACTTCTAAATCTCTCAAATTAACAATCATTTGGAGATTGTAAGCGTGTTCTTTGAGGAAAACCGTGGTAAGCTCATTCCAATTTCTTCTTACTCTTTTCTCGAGATTGTAATGCCAAGTTTGGGTAGATCCCGTTAAAGACATCGGAAACATCTTCAAAATTTTCCTTGACAGCAGACCTGCCAATTCCATAATAGAATTGTACTGCATGAGGTGCACCTTGGGGCCACCATTACCACCACCTTTGGCATTTTGTAAGCCATAGGGGTAGCTTGTTTCAACTCTAGCTCCTCCTCATCATCATCATATAGGTCGACATATTGGTCCATCCCCTTGGACTTCATGAACACATGCAGCTTCTCGAGCTTCTTATCTAGCTTTTTGAATTTTTCTGAGACGACTGGCTTAGACTCAACCTTTTTTGGCAGACATCTTAAAAAACTCATCATCTTGCCAAATGTCGTCAACATGCTCCCTCTTTTCAGAATCATCTTAGCCTCTTCATCATCTTCAATTACCACTTTCTCTTTTCCCTTATCGGATCTCATGAACTTCTCAAGACTAGCTACCATTATTTTCTTAATTATCTTTTCCATTTCAAATAGAGGAACACTAGTCTCGGTCATTTTATCAGTAGAAGTAGAAGCTAAAATCGGCAAATCTATTCGAACTGAAGAACACTCAATCTCAAAGCGGGAGCCCGATGAACTAGAAGAAATTGAACTAGGTAAATTAGAGGGGGTTGAAGGTTCTTTAACTCTAATCAACTGGTTATCTATCCTCAACCAACTGACTACTTTTAGTGCTTTTCCTCTTCATGCTGCTATCTTGACTACACAAAATGACTGTTAGAAAAAATGACATGATGCATGTATGCATGAATGCATGCTTATGAAATGGCTACGATATGCAATCATACAATCACAACATTGTGAAATGCACCTAATGCTATATACCCTCGTGGGTTTATCACGACTGCCCAAATCCAAAATCAAAGAAAGGCTCTTGAGAACTGTTAGGAGAAAAACGTACCCTATTTCATAGCCGAATACTTATAATGACCTTATTGCTTATTCTTTTCCTCACTTTTCATGTCCTTACATTTTGCCTCAAGCATAATATTACTTGAGCGGTTCCTTTATACATTTGAGACATTTTTCTCTCTCTTTTTTATTATTATTTTTGTTGGCATTAATAATATTTAGCTCAAAAAAATATACTCTTTCTTTACTTCTCCAAAAGCGAACTTTTTACATTAACAGTTTTTTTAGAGGCCCAAACTAAATATTTACAATTTTTGAATCTCAAAGCCTAAGAGGTGTAATATAGCTTTTCATTCTCTAATGTGAAGTGGCCAATTTCTACAAGGCGGTTGGCGATGAGAGTTAACCGCACCTCCACACCTTAGAAGAGAGTCATGGCTTCGAGTTACGCTTGCTTTATTTCAAGCGAAAGTTGATGAGCCTCTTCTAATCGGTCCTCCTTCATCGGATTTGGAATTGGAGGTGCTTCCCTCGTAGGCATTTGGGCCTCGGCCTTACAATCACTATTAGAAAGAGCTCTTTTAGCACGTTTTGCCTCTAACACTTCTCTTAAATCTTTTGCCCTTTGGCACTTTGATCTTCAGGATCGAGCCATGATAGAATGTACCTAAATGGCTACAAGAAAACAAGTTAAATGATGCATGAATGAGATACGAAACATTCATAGCAATTATATACAAACAAGGGGAAAAGGGAGTCGGGAAATGCATGATCTCCACCTTTATAACACCCATACACGATTCAAGGTACAGTCTTTTTTTAAACCCTAGGAAATTTATGTTGGGCCCATAAAACATCATAGGGTTTTGGACCGACACCTCTCGCATTTATTGAATGAATGCAATAATCATACTTTATTAAGGTGAAACCAGAGGAAGGAACTAAGGTCGATTTATTGAATGAATGCAACAATCATGCTTTATTAAGGTGAACCTAGAGGAAGGAACTAGGGTCGATTACATGAGCTTAGGTTGGGTTTATTAAGTCTTGGGTTTCATAAACGAGAATCGGTTGTTTCCTCCCATTTGGTCTAAGCGTAATGGTGACAACGGATTGTGCGAATTCTTTTGATATACCAAATGGTACTTGACATATGGGTGCTGTATATTAATGGAGGATCCAAACAGTCGAAGAGTGAGAGGATCACAACCCCCAATATCACCTTTAGGGTTGAGGGTAGAAAGGAGATTAAGAAGAGAATAATGCATAAATGACATTTATAGGTGCAAAAAATAAACTCAACTTGAAGTTAATAACATTATTAAAGATTGTGAATAAGTGGACAACTTTCAAAGTCAACTCTCTTATTTGAACCCAAAATCGAAAATCAAAGATTCTGGGTTTGATCCCCAGCGGAGTCGCTAGGCTGAGGACGTCAGATTTTTCCACAAAAGATTGGAAAGAATTGAATCGGACCGGTTTGATTTATTTTATTTAGTAAAAATGGTTTTCTTTTACTTAACTTGTTTAATCCTCGAAAAAAAGGTTCTCTTACTCTAGTAAAAGTTTTATTTTGGAGTCGCCACCCTTATTAGGGAAAATTCTCAAATCAGCCGATTGTTTAGAATCGACGAATTCGGTTTTAAATCCGGGAGTTTGGCACAAAATGGGAAGGTGTTAGGCACCCATTTCGCCCGGTTAAACCAGCCTCCTCGTTATCCAAAGATTCATGATGATTAATAATGAGATTAACTCTTAATTGAGATGTAAAATAGTTTTAATGCGATTTTTGGAAAACATGTCATTCAAGCAAATTATTACAACCATAATAAACATGAAACATAAAGCATCCACAAAGAAAGGAGGGAGGAGAAAACAACCATAAGATACAACAGGGACTGGACCACAAAGAAGGAAGGGAGGAGAAAAGAGGATAACAAACCACTCGTATTATTATAATCTACCTCACCCCTCCAAATTTCCCGAAGCCCAATCTATCCCTTAGACAAACAAGCTATAAATGGAAGATCCTATTAAAGACCGCCTTATTCATTTTGCAGATAAAACTTAACTATGCAGACCATAACACAAACATCGAATACAAATATTTACAGAAGCATATATTAATAATAAGATTCCAACACAATAATCTCCGTACTAGAATTATGTCCAGAATTAATAAATAATGGTTTATCACTAATAACAATGAACATTAAACTAAATAACAAGAATTTAAGACAGAATAATATAGAACATAAATAGTAATAGTTCTTGTAAAGTAAAAGACCAGTAATTAAATGATGAGATAATTTAAAGGTTTAGACAAGAAATTTGAGCTCAATGATCTTGATGTTCTATCATTGCTCTCAATCATGTTTTATTTGTTTATTTGATCCATATATGACTTAATACACGTCACGAATCTTTTAAGGTCGGAGCTTGGCCATAGGATCACCAAATCGGGACGTTTATTGGATTTTTATTCATTCAGAGCCTCTAAATTGAAAGGCCTTGGGCCACAAGGGACTCTAGCGTGCGCCTTATGCTTGTGGCACATGCCACACATAGTGCCACAGGGCCTTTCTAAGATCTAGAAGGCTTCTAGTGTTTCTTAGGTGAAAACAGGGGATCTAGGCACTAGTGGCGTGAGGTACTACGATGTGGGGCACGCCACACGTAGTGGCACATGCCACTCTTGTTGGCCTCTCGCCACAGAGGTTTAGAACCCCTGTTTGATTGATCCTTGGTTTCCCTCACAATTAGACCTAGAAAAGGTATCTTAAACACCAAAAAAGAAAAGACAAAGACGAGAAGATAGATTAAAAGTTCTCAGAAATTACCTTTACTGGTTTCACATAGAGATTGAATGAATGGATGAAGAACCCAACTCCTTGGTTTTCAATCCAATGATCCGATTTTCAAGATTAAAGTTTGTGTTTTTAGGATTTTAGATTGATCACAAGGGGTTTTTGATTGATTAAATGCTAGATCTCAACTCGAATCCAAGGTTAACACTAGTTGCCTTAGGATTTTTGAGTTGAGTTTTAAAAATGCATGGGCTTCCCCTTGTTTTCCAAAATCCTCTCTTTAAAACCTACCCCCAATGCCTCTTTATAGACATTTGAGGGTGGGGTGGCCCCATTTAGTGCTGACATGGCAAAAATGTCACTATTGGGCCCAACAGAACTCGGTTCACGTTTACAAAATCGGACCAGGTGACATGCGAAATGAGACGGTGCACAGGGAAGTATCTCGGGTGAGCCTGACATGCTTCCTGAGCTCGGTTTCGCCACGAAATGCCTGGTAACCCAGAAAAGTAAAAATGGTTAAACACATTGGTAATCTCAGCCATAGACTATTGCTCCAAAAATCCAAGCAATCGGGAACCCCAATCCAATTTTAAGGGAAAGACGGTGTATCATCACCGAATATTTTAAGGGCAAAATTTAAGCATCTACACTACCAAAGCCAAATTTGCCTTTTAATATTTTGGTGTATAAGTACATAACCAATATCCATATATGCCACATTTATTTGTACCACTTTTGGCGGTAAGATTTGTTCTTAATAACTCATATCGCTACCATAATTGCTAAAATCACTATTTTAGCTATTGATTTCATTAATATTCTCAATAACAAGTGTATCATTATTCATATTCACGCTCAATATTATATATTATTGCATTCACTTCAGGGAATGCATCAGTACTAGTTGGGTAGACATCGCTACACCCATATATATGTTATTCCATTCAATTCAAGGAATGGGGCAAAATCTAGTTGGGCGGCCTCATGATCTTTTATTAAAATCTCTTTATTTTGCTCGATGATAAAAAGGATATCAAATAAATTCAAAACATATCTTAAAATCTTTTCTCTCAATATTTCTACTTTAGGAGTATATTCGAGGTATAAATATCATTGACAATTCTAGATCAAGAGTTAATATAGGCTCCAAACATAATATTGATAACATCTAGTTAATATAGGCTCCAAACATAATATTGATAACATCTTAATTATATTTAAGAAATAATAAAATTGATAGCACATGAATAATATATGTTAATATCTAATAATAATTATACTAATAAACAATAATCTTAATGTTACAAAACCAAAATGACTTATGTTTACAATCTTACAATAATAAATCCATTCATATGAACTTTTGGTCGTTGTATCTTTCTTTCAAACCATTCCAAAGAACAAAGAGATATTTAATTATCAAATATACAATAAAAAAAAATTTTAACCTTGGAATTATTTCAATTAGATTCTTGATTTCTATCATTGATTGTGTCTTCAAAGGCACATAGCATCTAATACCTCATAATGAATAAATCGTGCCCACAATATTAAGCGCTATAAATTCAAGATCTATAAGGTTTAATATCATGAAATAATTATATTAGATAATAAGATTATAAAATAATTCACCGACATAGAACATCATATAATTATTAACATATAATTATTAACACGTCATTGTATTTCAATAGAGATCAAATATAAATCTCAAAATATACTTAATAAAAGAAATCAATAAATATAATAAACAATAAAATATTTTTAATATTATGAAAAGATAACATAATAATAAAGCTTTTGATGAAAGATAGACAATAATAAAGCTTTTTGATTTTGAAATGATATATTGGACCGTACAGATTTTCATTTTTTTTTTTTTTTTTTTTTTAATTGACGAATAACTTTACAAAGTACGATTTTGATAAAGACTACTTTTTTTTTTTTTTTTTTTTTTTAATTGACGAAAACTTTACAAATACGATTTGATAAAACACTTAGTTTGAAAAAACGATTTTCTTTTTCGATCTTTCGTTTTTCTTTTTCTTTATAAATTAATAATTGACTAACTTAATAGCATATCACAATTAAGTATTTATTTATTATTGACAATAATAAAATTCTTAAGCAGATGTCAAGAATTACTTTTCAAAGATAAATAAATTCAAAATACTCGAATCTTAACTTCGATTGTCGCAAATCATAAGTTATCCCTCTTCAAATAGATAGAATAAATCCTGCTAGAACAATTATGCTGATAACGTGTAATAAAATAATATAAAAATAGAGAGAAAAAAGAGAATGAATAGAAAGCAAAATATGGAAGAATACGATAATGTGTTTATTATTGATAAGAAACCACATATATATAGTTACATAACTGGAACCCTAATAGAGTTCTATACAAATCAAAAAGATAGAGCTCAAAATAATTAAAAATACAGATTTTTAATTTATATAAGACATGCACTTATTTCATAATACTTGATAATTATAACCCTTAGCAAGTTCAAAAGGAAACTTGCTTGACCAACCGTTATGGGCCCGATTTTCTGACATTATTTATGGTATTAAATTTGAGTTTGTAGGACCAATGAATATGATTATTAATTAATATGTGAGCCCTATTATCCAATTAGTTAACAAAATCGTAAAAGGATAAATTAAAGTCATAACCTTTATTATATATAATTAAGACACTCTGCCACTAAGTCACTTTTAACGTTTGTTTTTTTTTTGGAAGGCATAATATATATATATATATATACTAAATTAATTTGTAAATTATAATAAATAAAATAAAATTATTATGAAATAGATATATAAAATCATATTCACGTAAAATTATGGTAAATAGTTTTAATTATTATTATTTTTACATGGTTAATTATGTCATTTTTTATATATAAATACTTTAATTATTTATTATGAAGAATAATCATTTTCACATACATTAAATAGATGACATTATATGGAACATATATGTAACATGTTAGAAAAAATTATATGTAAATAAATGAAGTAACTATTATAATATTTATAATTAACTATCCTATAGTTATAAAATTTTATATTATGATAAACTACACATAACAATTAGTAATAATATTGAAATTAAACATGAATAATAACTAATATCATCATTATATTTAGTGTTCCTATCTATATAATAACTAATACTGTCATTATAACTGTTGTAGTCGCTTGCAACTAATTTTATCATAATTATAGATATTCTAATTATAACTAGTACTATAATCACAATATTACAATCACAAGTAATATTTTAATTAGTATTATAATTATCGTCTTATTCATTATAATTATGACTAATACTATTATTAGAATTATTTCACATAGTATTATAATCATATATAGCATTATCATAACTCATAAATATATAATACCTAGTATTAAAATAAATTTAGCTATTCAATATGAACTATCTATGCATAAAAATTATAGTTATAACTATTTTAATACTTAATTATCATATAATTAGAGTTAGTATTCTAATAGTATTAGAAATATAATTATTCAATTATAATTAAAAGTCTAATAAGATGAATTAATTATAGATAAAAACTATAATAAATGTATATTTTTTCTCACCTACTACCATCTCTCATTCGTCTCTTTTCACTCTTAGATAGTTAGGGAGAAAATAAAGGAATTAGACGGTGGCTACTGCTAAAGTTTCATTTTTAGATATAATCAAATATTGATAATATTAGTTATCATTCATATTTAATTCTCATATTATTACTTGTCATTATTCATGTGTTATTATAATACTAAGTATTATAGTTATAGAATAGTTAATTGTATGTATTATAATAGTTATCACATAACTATTATTTATAACTAACTGTCAAAATAATTATTCTTAAAATATTTACTCCAAAATGCTTATTTACCATAATTTTATTTAGGTCTATTGACTAAAAAAAAAAAAAAAACTAAACTTGGGTTTTTTTAACAATTTTGGCTGATTCTTTTAATTACTACAATTGATACCTCAAAGCAATTTTTTCTTAACAATTGTGGACTCTGTCCATAAACCGTTACTACTATGCTGATATGGCTGTTAATGGGCCCTCGCTATGACATGTCATTTACTGATTGTAAATTTGCAAGATATAATTATTAAAACATTGGCCAAAATTGTTAAAAGGCTAAAGTTCATGGTTTTTCTTTTTAGCCATTAGGTCAAAGTTTGTTAGTTTATCAATTTTAGTCAAGACTATTACATGCACACTAAGGCATAGTCTAGTGATAAGTGCATATACAACTTGGCAATAGATCTAGATTTTTTTTTTATTAAAATTAATTTCTAATATTTATATAATTTATTGATCAATAAATAACTTTGTAATTTGTAATATTCAAATTTAATTTTATGAATTTTAATTATAATATTTT
>NW_023590966.1:1210147-1298924 GCF_014843425.1 Jatropha curcas
CCAGTCCACGCCCAGTCCACAGTTCTGTAGGAGTTTTAGGTACTGACTTAGATGGAACCAAATTCAGAATATATGTTGTTGTTTCTATGGCATACCCCCAAAACGAAATGGGCAAATCTGAATAACTCATCATTGATCTAACCATATCCATAAGCGTCCTATTTCTTCTTTCTGCTACACCATTATGTTGTAGCATACCAGGTGTAGACAACTGTGAAGTAATTCCTTATTCTGATAAATAAGTAATGAATTCTCTAGAGAGGTATTCGCCACCACGGTCAGACCGTAACGACTTGATATATTTTCCATGTCGTTTCTCCATTTCTGCCTTGAACTCTTTGAATTTCTCAATAAATTCTTTAAATTTTTCAAAGCATTCAGACTTATGGCGCAACAGTTAACTATACCCATACCTTGAGTAGTCAAGTCACAAAATACTCAAAACCACCCCTAGCTTGGACACTCATTGGACCACACAAATCAGAATGAATTAATTCAAGTACATCATTAGTTCCATTACCCTTTATAGGAAAAGGCCTCTTAGTCATTTTACCTTCTAAACAAGATTCACAGGTTGGCAGTGCCTCCACTTTCAATGAACTCAATGGTCCATCCTTGACCAACCTAGAAATCCTATCTACATTAATATGACCCAGCCTTAAATGCCACAAATAGGTATGACTAAATTCAATAGGACGTTTTCTTTTCAATGGAACAATGACATCAAAGTTATTAACTTTAGAATTAGGAATTTGCAGTTCAGGTGAAACTTTGAGAATAAAAAGATCATCAATCATTGAATGAGCCAGAACAAATCATTTGTTTTCTAAATTTAATAATGACAGAATCATCATAAAATTCATTAAAACAAACTGAATAACCATTCTTATTCAAACTAGAAACATAAATTAAATTCCTTCTAATTGAAGGAACATCAAAACATCCCTTAATACTATTATTCTATTATTCTTAAAATTAAAAGTAACACTCCCTACAGTTAAAACTGCAACTTTAGTGCCATCGTGCAGAAAGATGTTGACTTCTCCTTCACTTAGCTGGCGTGTTACTTGAAACCCTTGCAAAGAATTGCAGACATGATTAGTGGCTCCTGAGTCTACAAACCATTGAAGTGTAGTCAATATCCCTAAATAAGTTTCAATAACCATTAAATAGAAAAGAGATGTACCTTGCTTTTTCTTGGCTATCTAGGTTGGATATTACTGCTTCCAGTGACCAAGTTGCTTGCAGTGAAAATACTTGCCCTTGGGCTTTTTCATAGCACCATTTGCACTATTAGCTGCACCAACTGTTTTGGGCTTGGGCTCGTGAGCCTTTTTCATCTTCTTACCCTGTTTATGGGCAGAAGAAAAACCTCGCTCAAGATTAAGCACAACATGTGTAGCTCCTTGTTAATAATAGTCTCAGCAGCCACCAGCTCATTCAGCAACTTAGAGTAAAATCCATCTTATTCATGTTATAGTTCGAACGAATTGCTGAAAATTGGTTGGCAAAGTGTTCAAGACCATCTCAATTTAAGTAGCGTAGCATTGTCAACCTCAGCACCAAGAACCTCCATGTTATTCAGAAGACTCATCATCTTCAAGACATGAGTTCTAACTGGGGTCCCCTCCTCCATTTTGGAAGTAAGAATCTCCCTCAGTGCGTTTTGCCTTGCTGCACTAGTTTGATCTCCAAACATCTCCTTGAGATTTTCGAGCATGTCAAAAGCTGTGTCCATCGTCTGATGCTGATGTTGCAAAACATTTGGCACAGAAGCCAAAATGTAACATCGCGCCATCTCATCAGCTTTAACCCATTTCTGGTAAGCTCTGGTGACCTCCTCAGAGGCACCCTCACCGGGTTTTTAGTTTTTCAGGACAAACTTCAGTAAGCACAAACTGATACTCCTCAGCAGTAAGCAAAATGTCCAAATTCCTCTTCCAGTCAACATAGTTTGGACCCTCAAGTTTATTTTGGGTTAAGATGTTTGCAAGGGGACTGAATGATGCCATTTCTATATCATGCATTAAACAAAATTAGCATATCAATAATAAACATTGAATAAATTAGTACAACTTTTGAATCACAATTCAAAAGAAAAAAAATAACACATGTCAACAACATTCATGAATAGAAAACCTCGATGGAGAATTCAAACCAATCACATTTTTGCCATATTATAATTAGTAAGAACGGCACATTATATCCGATGGAGATAACATGCCTCTTAAATAACAGTAATGTGTGAGAAAATATACATCTGATTTCATGTCACTAAATTATTACTCAGATGGAGAAGTTTAAATCAATTACAGACAAATTAGACTGCTCAGTAAATTATATAAAACATGACCATTCTTCCGATGGGCGAAGAAATGCAAATAATTTACACTAGAAATAATAAAAAACCACTCACAAATTAATCATATATTAAAATAAATTTAATTATAAAATCAAAATGCAAAATAATATATTTTAAGCAATTTTGCAAATAAATTAACATTTTGGTTGAAAATGTTAAAAATTTAGTGTTCTGGTCTATTATGCAAAAAAAAATTAAAAACATTCTGGTTTATCTTGCAAAAACAGAAAAATTCTGGGCCATTTCGCCAAGTTTCAGAACTTGTTTGACTATTTTGCATAAACAGAAACTATTGCGCCAAAAATTGCCAAAAACCGGAAAAATGTCTAGGCAATTTTAATAAAATCAGAACAATCAGGGTCACTTTATAAAAATTTAAATAACTCCAGGGGTGCCAAAACGGAATAACTGATACTTTTCGGGTCAAAATATAAAAAATTAAAAGTCTTAGGGGTTAAAGATATAAAAAAGGGAAGATCCAGGGTTTTTTTTTTTTTAAAAAAAATAAAAACTTAAAGATCAGGGGTCAAAATATAAAAAAATTTTAAAAATTGAGGAACCAGGTGGGAATTTTGGCAGGCAGCAGCTTCTTCTTCACGAAGAAGCCCTAGCCGCCGCCTTTTCCTTCAACCTCCATTAAACGCCGCTGCCCTTTTTTTTTTTTTTTTTTTCGTTGACCCCTCTACTGATCTTCAAAAACAAAAAACCAAAATTTTGTCTTTTCTTGCCCCTCTCCTGTTCATCAAAACAAAACCCAATATAATTATATATATATATATATATATTATATTAATGCCCATTAAAAACCACAGTCAAAAAAAAAAAAAAAAAAAGTTCATATCAGTTACTGCACTTTGTGTACTGTCTTCAAAAAACTCTGAAGCTCTTCTTAACCATGTACCAATCAAACAATCAAAACAGATTATAGATACGACGAAAATTGAAACATACAAATAAGCCACCATCATACAGTTCGTATTGGCTCTGATACCAATTGATGGGAGTTGGTTATAAAGCGGAAACAAACCCTTAACCGAAAAACCATATGAGCAACTAAAAACATTACGAACAAATCAATAAACGACCTCTTGAAGCGCAGAATCGCTCACGACTTCTTTTCCAGAGGATCTTGGAGTCACCCACGATCTTCTGCAGTAATCCCTAACTATCTCTCTTTTGGAAACTCTCTGAGTGGCAGAGAATAGAATTAACGTGCGTCTCTTTTTTCTCTAGGGTTTTCCAAATTTTATATTAAAAAAAAACTCTTCTTCGATAGAAGATATTTTTTTAATATTTAAAAATTAAATTAAAGAAAAAATTATTTAATTAAAATATATCAATTATTAAAACTAAATAAATTTATCATTAGTTAATAACCCCTTAAACTTTCCAAAATTAATTAGGGCACTTACAGCTACCGCAGGGGAATTAAAATTAAATGAGGCTACTAATCTTATAATAAGAAACCTATGTAGGGACCAAACATATTCTTATTAATAATTATCATGAAATTATTCCACAACAAACTCATGACTGAAACTCCTTATTTAATATTACAATTCCACAACATAATAAAATAATTTCCCACGTTAAAGATTAACAGGATGCTGTCATTTAAATAACTTACTGACAATTTATTTAAATCACAATATAACTTTAAGATTGTCGCTCAACTTATTTCATGTGTATTCAATATCCACCTATAGGATTTACACTATGAAACCTTATAAACTTACTTAAAGTGCATCATCAATCTCTAAACCGAGACATGGATTCTATCATTAATTAATATTTCACAAACACAATATATCTTTGCCCAATTCACCGAGAACATTATTCCAATAATGAAACTCACCCTTTAATGAATCAAAGCACAAGACAATCAATGTTTGCTCATATTAAAATAAATCAAGATTAAGAACGATAAACATTATTTCTAATGTCCTAGAGAATTACTATGGTCCAATTATCAATGTTATATCTATTACATTTATTTAATTATATTATCATTCATAGCTATACTATTACATATGCATGGTTAATAGTATATCTCTATCAGAAAAAACCTTGATAAGCTTGGAATTAAGGAGTTATTCTCAAAGTATTTGCTCACAAAAAATCTTTTGAATACTTTACTAAATTGATGTTATCTTTTGAAAATGATGGGTAACACTATATTTACTAAATTATATATTTTGTGTTTTCGATAATTGATGAAAATATTAAACTAATTTATTTTTGTCTTCTTAGCATGAACTTGAAGAACTTTGAACACCATTATTTATTCTTGTGACTTTAACAACATTTACATATTATAGGACTGCAACGAAGCTTTCTTTTCAACATCTTAATTACAAACTTTGTCACAACCTAATCACTAAATTAGATTCAATAATGCGTGGTTTTGATTGGAAAGAGAAAGTTCCTTCTACGTTGCTGGATATTTTGAATTATGATGATAATGATGACTTATTCTTTCTTTATGAAAAAAGATAAATTATAAAATTTGCCTCACATTCAATTTACATTTATTTCAATATAATTTTCATGTTTTATGATCATTTTTTAGCTTTTGTCATTGTGCTGCAAGACATATAAGTCATATATGCTAATAAAAATTAATTTTTTTGTATGATTTTAGTTAATCTAACATGCTTTATATTTTGTTAGTTGTTGAATTGGATTTGAAGAAACAAGCAAAATGAGAATGAATAGAGACAATTTTTAGAGAATGATAGAAGTTGCAGAAAGCAATGTATATTCGATTGTTGTTTTTAATTATATATGGAATTATCATAACATTACAGCATTTATAGAAATAAGAATAACTGAAGAGCTAAAGATAAGGAGAAGCAAATATGCCATTACTAACAGAACCTAAACTTAGTAAATGCAATCGAAATTAAATCCTAAAATCTAGGAACTACCTAACAGAAAAGAAACAAAGCTCATTTGCAGTGACTTGAGCAAAATGTTAACACTCCTCCTTTGATTAAGGACTACAGAACCCAGTACTCTCCCTCAAGTTTCTAAACTTGTCAGTTGGAAGTGGCTTGGTGAATATATCAGCAAGTTGCTTTTATGACTAGTAGTAAACCAGATTAACTTCCTTATTCTGTTGGACTTCCCTTACGAAGAATATGTTGATGTTGAAATGCTTGGTTCTACCATGAAACACAGGGTTCTTTGAGATTGCAATTGCAGACTAATTGTCCACATTGAGTCTTGTTTCTTCAGTCTTCTTCATCCCCACATCTTCTATTATATTTCTGAGCCATAGGGCTTGATTGACTATAGCTGCTGCTGCAATGAACTCTGATTCTACAATTGACTGAGCTATAAAACCTTGTTTCTTTGAGTTCCACGAGAAGATGCCACTATTGAACTTGAAGCAGTATCCTGAGGTGCTTCTGAAGTCATCAATCGAACCTGCCCAGTCATTGTCAGAATCTCCCTCGAGCTTGTGTTCTTCACCTTTCTTGAACTTTACTTCAAGGTCTGATGTGCCTTTGATGTACCTCAACACCCTTTTTGCTGCTGTCCAATGAGCTTTGGTAGCACAATGCATGAAATGAGATAGTGAATTTACAACAAATTAAATATCGGGACGAGTTGCAGACAAATACATAAGACATCCTACAAGACTTCTGAAATGGCCTTCATCGATCTTCTTAGCACCAGCTTCAATATGCAGCTTTTCCTTTCGACACATTGGAGTACTTATCTCTTTGCAGTTCTCCATGTGAAATTTCTTCAGAATTTCTTTTGCATACTTCTTCTGTCCAATGAAGACTTCATCCCTTCTTTGCTGAATTTCCATTCCCAAAAAGAATCCATGAGTCCAAGATCTGTCATCTTGAACTACTTCTTCATCTTTTCCTTGAATTCTTGGATCAGATTGGCATGACTTCCAGTGACTAAGATATCATCTACATAGAGAGAAACTATGACTACCTCATTTCCCTATTGCTTGACATACAGGGTAGCTTTAGATAAGCTTTTATGGAAGCTCAGATTCACTAGATAGTAATCAATTCTACTGTACCAGGCTCTAGGTGATTGTTTCAAGCCATAGAGAGCCTTTTTAAGCAAATACACCTTCTCCTCTTTGCCTTTTACCTCGTACCCACATGGTTGATCCACATAGATCTCCTCTTCGATGACACCATTCATGAAATCAGATTTAACATCCAGTTGATGAACTTTCCAGCCTTTTTGAGCTAAAAGTGCAAGCAACATCCTGATTGTGTCAAGTCTTGTAACAGGAGCGAAGGTGTCAGAGTAGTCTACTCCAAAGATCTGAGCATACCCTTTGACAACAAGCCTGGCTTTGTACTTGTTGATGGAGCTGTCAGCATTCAGCTTGGTTCTGTACACCCATCTTACACCAATCACACTTTTGCCTTCAGGTCTGTCACCAGAGTCCAAGTGTTATTTTTTTCCAATCATATACAACTCCTCCTCCTTTGCTAGCCTCCAGTTTGGATCTTGAAGAGCTTCATCAGGGTTTGCAGGTTCACACAGAGCCACACTACATCTTTCATAGATCTCAGACAGCAACCTTATTCCTCTTACTGGAGAATCATTATCTGTTTGATTCTTCCAGTGTTCTTCAAAGCAGATAACATCATAACTGAGGTTGCCAGAGCTGATTAGGTCCTTCCAGTTCCACTTCTCATCTTCATTGAAGTGAACATCCCTGGACACAGTGATCTTCTTAGTTGGTGGATGATATACTTTGTAAGCTTTCGATACTGTGCTGTAGCCTACAAAGATACCAGGCATTGCTTTTCTGTCAAGCTTATCCCTTTTCTGCTGAGGTATATGAACATAGCAGACACAACCAAACACTTTAAGAAATTTTAGTGATGGTTTGTGCCCATACCATGCTTTGAATAGTGTTACCTCCTTTAGGGTTTTGGTAGAGAGTCTATTCTGCAGGAAGACAGCTGTGTTTGCTGCTTCTACCTAGAACTCTTTTGGTAGTTCCTTCTCATGCAACATACATCGAGCCATCTCTAAAATAGATCGGTTTCTTCTGTCACTGACTCCATTTTGCTAAGGAGTATATGAGCAGTGAGTTGATGTTCGATCCCTGTATCCTGATAAAAAGAGTTGAACTCTACAGATATGTATTCTCTGCCATTATCTATCCTCAAGGTTTGGATT
Organism: Jatropha curcas; assembly: GCF_014843425.1. Next base: position 1,217,679 of record NW_023590966.1, read on the forward strand.
TTGCATCCACTTTGATTCTCCATAAGGTTTTTAAACTTCTAGAAAACCTCTGAAACCTCTAACTTGAGCTTGAGAAAGTAAATCTAGCACATTCTTGTAAAGTCATCTATGAACAGAATGAAATACAAGTTACCTTGATGTGATAGAGTTCTCTAAGGTCTAGCAATGTCAGAGTGCACAAGCTTCAACTTCTTAGTTGCTCTCCAGGTGGAGGATTCAAAAGATTTCCTACTCATCTTTTAAATTGACAGGCACTACATTTGAGGTTACAGCAGCAAGATCGGGTAATCCTTCGCACAAGCCTCTTGAATCCAACATCCTCTATATATGACAGTGGCCCATCCTCTTGTGCCACACTTCTGTCTCATTTTTTTGCAAAACAAATGCTTCATACTCCTCCTGTACAGGATCAAAAGAGAAGCTTTTCCCTTCATCTTGACCCTTAGTACTTCCTTCCCAGCAGAGTTGTGGATGAAGCAGTTATTTCCTTCAAAAGTTATCCTATAGCCCTTGTCCATTAGTTGCCCCACACTTAGCAGATTTTTATCAATTTCAGGCACAAAGAGAACATCATGAATTGTCTTTGTGTCTGATTTTATGGTAATTGCGACTATTTGCTTGCCTTTCACAGCAAGACGTCTTCCATCTCCAATCTTGACCAGCTTCACTTCAGTTGGATCAAGCTTCTTGAATAATGACTTGTCATAAGCATGTGGTTTGAACACCCATTATCAATCAGCCAACTTTCAAAGGCAGTGTTGGTTGCATAGCATTGGATTGTAAACATTTGATCATCATCTTCATCGTGTTCTGCAACCTTTACTTCTTCTTACTTTTGATCCCTGCAAATTACAGCTTCATGCCTAGTTGATTGCATTACTTTGCATCAGGTCTCTTCCAGCATTTGAAGGGTGGATGACCCTTCTTTCCATAGTGCTTAAAAGGTGGAAAGTTCTTCTTGAAGTCTTTGTTCCTGGATGCTGACTGATTACTGCTAGAGCCTTCTGCTCCTTGAGATTGCTTTTTGATGAAGCTTTTCTTCTTGACTGACCATGAAGCCTATGATCTTGTAGCCAATACACCTTCCACCGCAGACTCTTGCCACATCAGTCTCCTTTGTTCTTGAGCTTGTAAGGCATGAATAAGCTCTGACAAAGTGATCTTTGAAAGATCCTTTGTATTTTCCAACGTAGTGATCGAAGCTTCATACTTTTCTGGTGCTGTGACCAGAATCTTTTCAACCACATGAGAATTAAAGAAGGTAGTACCCAATAGCCTCACCTTATTTGTAATGGCAAGAAGTCTATTTGAGTATTCCTTGACTATCTCTAAATTGTTGATTCTTTCCATCTCAAACTCTCTGATTAAGTTGAGAGCTTGCATTCCTCAAATCTTCTCATTTTCAAAAAACTCTTCCTTTAGATAATCTCCGATAGCTTTTGTTGTTTTGAGTGTAATAATCCTGGTGAAGATAGGATTTGACACAGCAGAAATTAGACAAGCTTTTGCCTTGGATTTCCTGGACTTCCTCTCCTTATGGGTCTTCATTTTAACTACGGTGGGATTGTTTAACAATTCTACCAATTCATAATCCTCTTCACAGCCTCCCAGAGATCCTGAGCATCAAGATAGGCCTCCATTCTCACAGCCCACAGCTGATAGCTTTCACCATTAAAGACTTGTGGTGCTAGTAGAGATAGATTTGATTCCCCTTCCATTGCTTCGTGAAAGAGAAAACAGGTCCCTCAAGAATACTTGCTCTAATACCAATTGTTAGTTGTTGAATTGGATTCGAAGAAATAAGCAAAATGAGAATGAATAGAGACAATTTTTAGAGAAATGATAAAAGTTGCAGAAAGCAATGTATATTCAATTGCTGTTTTAATTGTATATGGAATTATCATAACATTACAGCATTTATAGAAATAAGAATAACTGAAGAGCTAAAGATAAGGAGAAGCAAATCTGCCAATACTAACAGAACCTAAACTTAGTAAATGCTATAAGACCCTAGCTAATTAAATAAGTACTCTTGCAATCAACAAGGAGAATCCAGCAGCGAACATGCGATCATAGAAGTACCCGTCAAACCCTAAACCCCCAAGTACTCTTGAAGAGAGAAAGAAAGGAATTTAAAATAAGAAAACAGAAACTTACTTTCAAGTACTCTTGAAAACAAATATGAAATTCTTATTTAAAATAAGAAAACAGAAACTTACTTTCAAGTACTCTTGAAAACAAATATGAAATTCTTAGTGTAATTAATCTTATAGAACTCACAATCTTAATTACTAAGGAAATTTGGTTTGCATTCATTCAATGAAGAACACGACTTCCTTTGAAAGAAAGAACAAGATAACGTTTTGTGTTTGATTATAATGTCTACCGTCCAGAATTAGCAACATAAAGTATTTATAATTCTAAAGCTAAACCTACTGAGCTTCTAATTAAGCTAGCCTAAGCTGAACCCATTAGGGCTTATATGGGTTTAATTAAATACAAAGCCCAAGCTAACTAATTAAAACAAGCCTATCTTAAATATTACTAATCCAAGGCTAGCCCAACTTTGGGATATAAGTTCAACCAGCCTTGCATTAAATAATTAAGTCCACTATAAAAACAAATAAAACAAAATAGGATAGATGGGCCCACAGGCCCTACACACCCCGTACTTAAGCTTACAATGAAACAACATTCTTCTAAATTTGCTTAAGTATAAAACATGTACAATGCATAAATGGGCAGCCTCTTTACACGCCTCAAGCGCCACAATAAACTTAGGTGCTTCTTCAAGTTCAATCCCACATCTTGCATAGTTATGATCTTGAAGTTCCAATGTGACTTGTTCTTGAACAAATGCATCAAGGCTGCTTGTAGCTTAGTTGAATGAGCTCTTGTGATTGGCCCGACAGGTAGAGCTAAAGGGTCCTTCACCTTGCTCCCTTAATCCGTATCAAATGCAATGGAAACTAAATCCTAAAATCTGGAACTACCTAACAGAAAAGAAACAAAGCTTATTCGCAATGACTTGAGCAAAACGTTAACATATTTCTATACCTTTAAAAAATTTTAAAATGGTGAAAAATTGAGATATTACCCTATTGAACTAGAGCATCTTTTGGATGCAATTTGTCCAGAGTTCCTATCACATGTCCATGTAGTGTTTGCAGAGGCAAATGTTAAAATTTTCAAAGTTTATGACAACTTTGTGCATGAGAGTTTTTATTGTTTTAAGCTTTTTAGTGTCATTTTGACAGTACATATTGAGGCAAGAGTTCTAAACTTGAATCATAGTTCAATACATCTACCAACGAACTTTCTCTTTCCAATCAAAACCATGCATTTTTAAATCCAACTTAATAATGGCAATATTACGACAAACATTATAATTAAGATGTCAAAGAGAAATTACGTTGAAGCCCTGTAATGTAAGCGTTGTTGAAATGATAAGAACAGAAGATATGCTTCAACTTCATACTAACAAAATAAAAATAAAAATAGATTAATCTTTCTATTGATTATAAAAAACACAAAATATATAATTTAGTCAGTGATGTGGAGCAACTTGCACTTCAATATATGGAAGATTTAGATCGCTGCAAATGCAAGAAGAAGGGGTGCGGCCGTGCCATATCCAGTACGCCCGTGTAGCATCCCTTCCCGGTCCACCCGTAAACCCGAATAAACCGAGCCGAGACGCTACAAACTGGTTGACTGAATGAACTGACATAACTGGACATGCTGAAATCATAATGTATAAATGAATCTATATCAATGCAATCTAATATCATGCTGAGATTGCTTATAGTAATAATGTACTGAATATTTACAAGACATGATACTAGTTACAAAATGGATTGGGCCCAACTGTGTGCCTCGTACATGCCATAAAAGAATAACAAAATGAGTTTCTACCCTGAAGACCGAGTCTTCTACAGATGAATGGCAGCAGTTGTAAACGGACCCTCTACGAACTAGTCTCAAAACCTGCGATTTAAACAGGTAACTAGCTGAGCAAATAAAGCTCAGTGGATATCTCAACATAAAACAACAATAAGCACACATATAAGCAAAAAGCATTATGTAAGCACAAAAAAAAGCATATTAATGTAAGCAATATAAATCACAACATAACATGCGCTTTCAATTCTACCTAATGAAAGCTTCTTACTGTCTTATTTTTACTGTATGATCATAGGCAAAAGCTAAGTTAAAAATTATTGTATGGCTCCATAAAAGTTATCAGTGAAACCCGAAGTGACCAAGATTAGAAACCGGTCGATGAAGACTGTTGAATACTGTAATCTTGGCTGGTATGCGCCGCTGTATAGATCATCATCCATCTCAACGGGCGAGCTGGTCAGCCGGGAGTGTCCAACTGTAAATAGGGATGCAGCAGATACTGCCTTATTAGGACTAATGTCGCGACACATAGGCCTTATCTAGCATTGGTATTTAACGCCAAACATCAATGGAGCCTTCAATATTAGCAATCAACAAATGTTAAACATAGCGTACATAAATGGTGTTACAACTCATAGTTCATCATATTGATCGTGAGTACAGTTCCTATAGAATACTTACATGTTGTTTTTAATCCATGTTCCTTGATGTTGAGTATTTTTGTTATTACATGATTGGATGCATCGCATCGATGAGCCATAAGGAAAGTGTATATTGCATAGGAAATGAAAGACAAAAAGAATGTCAAAGGCATCAAGTCCCTAGGAGGCAGGAGAGCGGGACAAGTGCCCAAGGTCGCCGTGGGAGCGCAGGAGCAGAAATGTAAATTAAGAGAGTCTAAGAGGAGTTCTGCTCAAAGTCCGCGAACCGGGCGGGCAACCCTTAGTCCGCGAGCGCAGAGACCAAGTCGGCGGAGCCGCTCGTCTCAACCTACGCAGATGCGCGAAGGATGTAACCATTTGAGAGTCCAGAAGAGGTTTCTGGGCTCAAGGCGCGACCATAGCGCAAACCCTTTAGCGCGAGCGAGCGGAGACCAAGTCCGCGAGCTGCGTCTTCAACGCCTCGCAAGAGCGACGAGATGTACCGATTGAGAGTCAGAGAGGTCTTCTGGCTGCAAGATCGAGACCGCACCGAGCCGCGCAAGCACCAAGTGCGTCGAGCGATCCGCGAGATGTAAGTCGCGAGGCCGTGCTTGTGGATGTTTCGCGAGCAGCGCAATGCGCAAATCTGAGAGTCAGAGAGCTCTGGGCCAAAGTCGACTGACCAAGCCGCAATAACTCCTGTAGCTGAATCTTTAACTCTTTTAGCTCGGCTGGTGCCATTCTGTAAGGTGCAATTGATACTGGTGCTGCTCCAGGATAGACATCAATGGTAAACTCCACTTCCCTCCTTGGCCTGCGCAGTCTGCACTCTTTTGGTCATATCTCTCAATATACAAATCCAATTTGGGTGATTCAAAAACCCATGCAAAGCTAACACATAGAGGAACGAATAACTCTTCTATAACACTTCCTAATTCCCTCATTAAATGGGGTCAAAATCAAGATGAAGTCCTCCCCTGTTTTCAACATAATCTCAATACCTCCCCTGTTTTCACATCATGTCCAATCTTCTCACTCAACAACAAGCAACATATCATCTCACTAGCAACACACCACACAATTTACATGCAAAGAAACTAGTAAACAACATGAGATATCAAACCACGCGTGAGCTCTGTTCTAACTTCTCTTCTCTACACTCTTTGAACTTCCTTCACCTAGAATAAAAATTCTTATCACTTATCTACGATATAACTCAATTAGAGGTTGAATAGCATAAAGCTTCAAGAAATTCTACTTACTTGGAGAACTAGAGGTTGCCTTAATGCTTGTGGAGAACTAGAGGTTCGCTTAATGCTTAATCTACCATGAAAATAATGGATGAAGATAGGGAAAGAGATGAAAGAAGAGAAGAGAAAGGAGAATAAAGAGGAAGATGAAGATAAAGAAAACGTATGAAGAATGAAAGGTGGAAGAAAACTGAAGAACGCAAGGTCAAAATGGATAGCGCTCGTATACTCCCAACCATCTCTTTAGTTGTATGATGGCCAATGTTATCCATTAAATAAAGACTACATATTCTACATGTTACCCTGTTTAATACCGTCAATTTACAATTCTAGGGCACAGTAAATCCACTTAATAAACCCATTGTCTACCCAGCAGAGTTGGTTCAACTCGACTCAACATCAACTCTATGCATCCACTTATAAACCCATTCTACCCCAACCGAGTTTGGTTCAACTCGACTCAACTCAACTCTATGCAAAGACTCGACTCGGTAGGATGTCACAGCCCGTGCCAGCCTTTGGAAGTCTAGGATGCGAGACATGCCCAAGCCTAAGAAGCTCAAGCATGCCCGTGTCACAGCCAGCCTGCCTGTGCTAGCCTCTGGAAGTCCAAGCACGCCCATGCCGACGAGTCCAGTTACGATTCGAGTGTCGGCACGGTCGTGTCATTCCAAGCATGCCCGTACTAGCGTCTGGAAGTCCAAGCACGCCCGTGCAGATGAATCCAGTTACGACTTATTTTATTTTTAGGGTCATAATGTTTTAGCCTAACCTATAAATAGGTTATTTTGTTATTATGGACGGATCATTCATTATTCTTTGATCATTATTCATAGTCAATAAACTTCCTTGACAGTTTAATTCTCAAACTTCACAGATAAAATGACTTTTCAATCAAATTGGCAACCAAAGTCACTTTTTCAATCAAATGACATCATTTTCTTTAAAAATGGTGAATAAAGCCAAAATCTGATAGAAACACATTTTTCCACAATTAATTAACCCCTATTTCACAATGGAAAGAATCACTTAATTTTGATTCCTATTCAATGAGATAAATAGGCATACTCAATTACTGAACTCGAGTCGTAAACCAAAAATCCACAAAATATTTTTCTGCCTCTTCCTTTTCTCTTGCTTCCTTTGGACTTGTTTGTTTTATGCGCTTTATTGGCAGTCTTGTGATTGTCCTAAAATCCTTATGATGGGCTAGAGGCAATACTCCCTTCTTTGATTTCTTTATGCCTTTCTTTATATTTTATTCACGCTTTCTTTATCACTTTCTTTAAATGTGTTCTTTGCTTTTATTTTGGGAAAACATGTGGTTATCCTAGAATTCCCTTAAGGGACTAGAGGTGATGTTTTCTTCATTAACTTTAATTATTCATTGCTTTGTTTATCACTTTCTCTATTTGCTTTGATTACCTTGACGAGAGATGTGTGATCATCCTAGAATCCATAAAAGGGGTTAGAGGCGATGCTCCCTTTTAATGATTTATTCTTTTATCGCTTCCTTTGCCAATTTCTTTAATTGCTTTCTTCACTGCTTTCCTATAATTTTCATACATGTATTCATCTTAAAACCATTTTTCATTCAATAAAATACTAAGCTTTTGGCCAATTAATCGATTATTTTAAAATAAAAAACCTAGTCCCTGAACCTTTATCGATTTCAATGATTAGTGCATTTTATCCATTATGTCCGAAGTTAAAATTAAGATTTTCCTTAGATTTTTCCCTTAAACTAAAAAAATGTAAGTGACGACTCATTTTCAAAGAAAGCAATTAGATTAAATAGGATACTATGAACCCAACTCAAAATGAGCGTTCCAATTTCATATTTAATGGATTGACAAGGCACTTGAGTCAAGGCCTCATAGGCATCAATTCTTCTATGTAGTATTTAAGGCGCTGTTGGATTTGGAGAATGCTAAATTTAGAAAAATTTATAATGTTGGTTTGGAATATAGAGAATGCTCGCAATTGTTTTGTCTGGCAATCATTTCAACACTCTCCTTATTATGTCTCTAGTTTTGCTACTCGATATTTAAGAAAATGACTTTAAAGTTGCAGTTCAATTTAAAGTTCCTGGTAGGCCATTGGATCCTACTTCTCGTGCTACTAGTGTTGCTTGGTGTCCACAACCTGCGGATATTCTAAAAGGTAACATTGATGCTACTTTGTTTTCAGATAGTTAGGCGTAGGCATGGCCGGTTCAATGAACCGCCGGTTCGAGATGTTTAAAATTTTGAACCGGAACCGACCCTTGAACTTCCTGTTCCGGTCCAGTTCCGGTTCCGGCACGGTTCAGCACAGTTTGGCCGTTCAAATGAACCGCCGGTTCAGAAGATGTTTAAAATTTTTGAACCGGAACCGACCCTTGAACTCACTGTTTTGCGGTCCAGTTCCGGTCCGTGACAACACAGGTTATTCCAAGGCAGCAGTCTGGCGAACGCGACGGTTCAAGATACGGTTCCGATTGCGGTTCCTGGCATTAACGCAAAATTTGTAAGAAAAAAATATAAATTTTTGAATGATTCCGATAATTCATGAATAAAATAATTATTTAAATGTTTAAATTAATAACTAATAAATTATTATAAATTTTTTAACAAACAATATTTTTTATTTTTTATGACATAAAACGAAAAACTTCTTAATAACTTAGAATCAACTATTTATTGTTGAGCATTAAATTTAAACAAAGTGTGCTTAGCTAAAACCTCACTAATGATGAGCGAGAAGACAATGTAATAATTTATTTTTAAAGTTAGGGGCTTACACTACGGATCCACCACAGCAACAAATAGAGAAAATCCAAAGCCCACGAGCTTCTATTTTTTTTTGTCTGATATACCTGGCCGAGCAATAACCTCACCAAAGTTAATTACAACTAAATAGGAGTCGAGCCGGTCAGTCCATCTAGAGTCCCCCGGTTATATGAGTCCGGAAATCAATCATCAACTCGGCTTGATTTTGCTGGTCCTAAGTTCTCAAATGCCCGCTACTAGTGTATACCAATGTCGCGGCAGCACTGACTCATGCTCAGGGCAACGTCGTCAACAAATTTGATTCTGGTGGGAAAACTTATATCGCGTTCCTACTGGATCTAGAGATATAGGGGAGAGCATAGCACTAAAGCTTTGTTCCATGTCTGCAACAGTAGACATAAATGGACAGAACGCACGAAGAAATATCGTTCGGTGCCATTGCCAGCTAAGAAGACGGAAATGACGAATTTATGCACCTTTCAACTGGCAAGAAGAAGAAAGAGTAAATCCAGTTTTTCCACACAAATCGAAAAAGATAATCGTCATACAACTTAAATTACTCCAGCGCTTTTGAGCACTTCGCTTTCCTTGGAGTTTGTGAATGTGTGTCGATAAGTTTTAGAATGGTAGATATGGAAAAATAAATGAATAAGATGGAATATGAATATACATAGGAATTAGAAATTGGATTATGAAATAAGCAACTAATTAAGAAGAGGAGAGATATGATATACCATGGTTGTGAAAAAGAACAAAAAATCAACTCATCATATATTTATACATATTTTTGCATTATGTAGTTTCCAAAATTAGCCGTTACAACAAAAAAAAACAATTAATATTTTGGAATAAATTTAGTAAATTATATAAAGAGAATGAAAATTTTATTTACAAAAAAAAACTAAAAAAATTAAATGTTATTGACAATGACACCTGCTAGCCGTTTGAACCTTGAAAAAAATTGTGTAAAACAAAAGGTTCAACGGCTAGTGAAGATATTTTTTCATAAATGATAATATTTTATAAAAGGTTCAATGACGATGTTTTTTTATAAATGATGATGTTTTATAAAAAGTTTAATGATGATGTTTTTTTCACTACTTTTTATAAATTAAGTATTATTACATCAAATAATTTTATTTGTGAATCTGGTTCGAACCGGACCGAAACCGCCGGTTAACCGCCGGTTTCGGGCCGGTTCAGGTTCATTTTTTAACATTCACATGAACCTTAACCGGCCCGGTCCTTGAACCGTCGGTTCCGGTTCAAAATTGTTGAACGCCGATTTCCCTCGAGTTCGTCACAGTACGGTTGGTTCCGTAGAACCGAGAACTGTGGCCATCGGCCTAGTTAGATCGTAGATTCTTCTTTGTAGAAGGTGTTCGAGACCACGGAATATTTGGAGCTCGTTGTGTAAAGGTTAGCTTTCCTAGTCTTATTTCTGCCCTATAATAGAGAAAATAATGACTTTGCGAGAGGTATTGAAGATGGCTTTTATTTGAAAAGGGGTCCGCATATATTCCAAAAGTAGAATAATGCTTTCAAGTGTGCACTAAGATTGGCTAGTGAAAACAACGACTCAGCGAAGATTAATATGCCTAGAAAAATATAGGGGAAGAACACACACACGATGTGAAATGGAGTTTTTTATGAATCAATTTAGGCAGACATTATACGTAAGTGGTTTGTGGATTGAAAAGAGCAAAGATGATAAATTTGCCACGGTCCGTACTAGTTACTTTCTAGGGAGCAAATGTAGCTGATGCCCAGCTTTGTTTTGTAACGGGTGTCTGTATTCACCTTATGTCAATGGGAGGTAAGATGTCGTCACAAGTACTGCTATTAACGCTGAGTCATCTCTACATGAAGCTTTCTGCCGGCCTTCCTCTCACTGCAGTAAGATGAGAGAGAGTCTCTTATAGCTATAGATTATACGAATAGAGAATCTTCCATTAAAAAGCAATACTATGGATTTGTCATTCTAACAGACCAACCGATCTTGTGATACTTGAAATAATAAGTACAAAGAAAATTTGTAAGCTTGCTGCTCGTTCCGGGCCGGTTCAGGTTCATTTTTTAACATTCACATGAACCTTAACCGGTCCTTGAACCGTCGGTTCCGGTTCAAAATTTTGAACTGCCGATTTCAGTTCGTCTACAGTACGGTTTGGTTCCGGTTAGAACCGAACTGGTGGCCATGCCTAGTTAGACGATTCTCTTTTGTAGCGGTGTTTCGAGACCATTTTGGAGCTCTTGTTATAGGTTACTTTCCTAGTCTTATTTCTCCTATAATAGAGAAAATAATGACTTTGCGAGAGGTATTAAGATGGCTTTATTTGTAAACATGGGGTCCCATTATTCCAAAAGTAGATAATCTTCAAGTTGCTAATGTTCTAAACACTCAGGAAGATAATATCTAAAATTGGGGAAGACTTATTTTAGATGTGAAATGGTTTTTGAATCAATTAGGAATTATTTAAGTTTTTTGGATTAAAAGGCAAGAAAATGTGCCTGTCCATAGTCTTTCTAGGGGAGCATGTAGCTATGCCAGCTTTTGTGTTTGGAACGTCGCTCCACCTTTCATGGAGGAAGCTGTACTTACTGCTATTTCATCTTAATGAAGCTTCCTTTTCATGTTAAAAAAAAAGGACTCAATCCTATATATACATAGCATTCCAATTAAAAGCAATACTATGGATTTTGTCATTCTAACGACCAACATCTTTGATCTTTGAAATAATAAGTACCAAGAAAATTTGTAATGCTTTGCTCTACGCGGAAGCTCTAGGAAATAATATTCTATCTAAACTATCTTTATAATATTATTTTTATTTTGCATCTTATTTCAATCATAAAGTTCTATTTTTCATTCCACTTTACTAATTTTTTATACCATTTATTTTTTAATATCATATTTGATAGAATAAAATAATAAGCTAAGCACCTATAAATAATAAAACGAGGATCAAGATGTAAATATTATATCTAAGATATCCACATAACATTATTGGATTTTAGAAAATTAGTTGGGCAACACTCTCCATTTCTTAGCTATACAAAAAACCTTATAAACCAAAAAGAGATATACAGCATGGAGATCATATAGATTAATTCTGAATTTATCAATATTATTATTTTTATAGTAAAATATTAAATAAAAGCAAATAATTTATTATCATTTTTATTATATTATAAAAAATTGTCAAATATATTTAGAAATAAAAAATAAAAAATAAATAATTATAATAAGTACTAACGTGTAATAAACATTAAATACCAGTAATAGTAAATATATGGATTTTTCTTCACATGATAATTCCACGAGGCTCGGGGGAAAAAATAAAAAAATAAATAAATAAAATTAAAATTGAAATCAACCTAAGCCACAATTCATATCAATTAGATTCCTTTCAAAAAGAAAAATAATAAATACACCAATTAGATGAGGAATGGGTTTCATGAAAAGACCATGCAACCATCATATTGGCAAGGTCAAGAAAGAGGGATTGTTTGGTAAATTAAAGTGTAGACAAAAAGCATTAGCTAGCCTCTAGCGAGAAAACACGTCAGTTGACAACTTCATTGCCACACCAACATACCACACAACAAGAAATGACAGACATTGCAGCTCTAATGCAACTCCACGTGTCAAAATTCTGTCCATAAGATCCAAATGTCTGCTTAGGAAAGCACTAGCGAAAATATCTCGCCAAGCGCAACTAATATTATATCTGTCTATTTGGACCCACATAAAAAATATCAGGAAAATATCTAAATTAGATCAGAGCAAGTGAAAATGAAAGTCTTTTTGACCTTTAAATATGCACCACCAACTTAAGAGAGGGAAACACAGACCAATCAGCCAATACCTTTTGATCTTAGATTGGACGGCTGACTTGGCAACACGTGGACCCATGCAGTAGTGGTATCGAGATATTTTGCGTGTATGTAGCTGGTAGAATATTTTTGGCCCTACGATGCCAATGAACTTTGTTTAATAACCGTTAGATATGAGTTAAATATTAGAGGCGGTGAAGATTTCAGATATTTTATTTTTCAAGGTTGTGATCTTTTTTCTTTTTGAGCTGACGATTTTTAGCAGAGGATTTGTTCTGTGAAGGAGAGAGTTCGAAAAAATGGGAGAGGCAGTGATCAGTAGCGAAGAGTTTGAAATAGAGGAGGAGAAGAAGAGGAACGAGGAAGAAGAACAAGAAGGAGAAGAAGAAGGGCAAGAGGAGACGATAGGGAAGAAGAGGAAGGAAGTTAATGGCAGTTTGAGGAATGGAATGGCGGTGAAATGGTCGAAGCTGTTTCCGAGGATGGTATTGAGAGTATTGTTGGTGGAAGCTGATGATTCTACTAGGCAAATTATAGCTGCTCTGCTCAGGAAATGCAGTTACAAAGGTCAGTTTTTCTTTTTTTATTTTTTTTTGCTCTGTTTGGTAGAATTTTGTCTTTCTGTATTCCAATTTTTTAATTGGACGTGATTTTGAACTTTTGTGTTTCTGAATTGAGAAATGATTGATCTTTCAATATGAAAACTACGATCCTCAGTTTTTAGTTAGAGAAATTGAGTTTTTGTAATTGATTTTTTTTTCTTGTTTTTTTAGATGAGCAACGCGAAAAATATTTTCTTTTTTATTTTATTCTATTTTTCTGGCTTTAGCTTCTTCAATCTGAAGGTCAATTTGAAACAGTAGTTGCGAGGAAGATGGCTTCCCTTGTGAAGTCCTTGTTTTCGATTTTCTATGTTTGGCTTTTGCCAATTCACTATTAAAATCTACTTGTAAACGCAAAACTGTTTAAGGATAGCACTAGGACCAATAGCAGTCCCTCTTTCCAATTGCCAAAAAATAAATAAATAAATAAATAAAGAAACGAATATAAGGATAAGCAATCTTATCTTCACACGAAGCATTCTATGATGAGTTTTTTGAAAGGATATAATAAGAAGTACATGGTTAAATACCCTATTTTTAAGCGAATAAGAAGGAGAAGAAATAGAAGTGAATACCAAATAAATTTGACATGGTGTGCGCTTATAACCAGACTGTTAAAATAGAGAATTGACAGTGAAGTAATAGTTGCAGCTTTCTTCCTGTGGAATTGTGAGGAGTGCAGACCTGTTTTCTGACACCCATTTGGAACATTTAACAGTTCCACGCAAGTCACAACGATTTGCCAAATCTTTTCTTTAACCTTGTCAAATTTAAAGCTGCTGCATATTGGTCTATTTGATATTCTTTTTTTATATGTGGAGTACAGGATGCTATACTTGAAACTAAAATTTATTTGATTTTCTGTTTGAACAGTTGTTGCTGTTCCAGATGGCTTAAAGGCATGGGAGATGCTGAGAGGAAGGCCCCATAAAATAGACCTTATTTTGACAGAAGTTGATTTACCTTCAATATCTGGATATGCGCTTCTTTCTCTAATTACGGAGCATGAGATCTGCAAAAACATACCAGTTATAAGTACGATATGAATTAAACATTCTGTATTTACGGAAATTTATGGAAATTTTTCTCTACAGTTGTTAGCAAATTTAAAAGTATTGCTTTTGGTGATTGTGCAGTGATGTCCTCACAGGATGCAACTAATACGGTTTACAAGTGCATGTTGAGAGGTGCTGCTGACTATCTTGTTAAACCTATACGGAAAAATGAACTGAGAAATTTGTGGCAGCATGTATGGAGAAGACAATCTGTATGACTATTGCACAGTTTACTTTATCTTGTTTTCATGTTACTTGGAAGTTATGTTATCTTACATTCTAACCTATTTTTAATTTATTTCAATGGTTCTATCAGTCTCTTGCTGAGGTAGATGGCCTCCAAGATGAAAGTGTTGGACAGGATAAGGTAGAGGCTACTTCAGAAAATAATGCTGCCAGTAATCATTCAAGTGGCAACATGGCTTGTATTCAACAAAATAAAGAATTCATTGAGAAAGGAAGTGATGCTCAGGTTAGTGCTCTGTCAGTATACAGAAGTAAATGATTTATATAGTGTTTAACTATTGAAATCTACAAAAGAAATTGCCTGAATACGGCCTAAAACTTGTAGGACGTTCGTTTTTAATGTAGTCATCAAACTTTTAGAATGTGCAATCAATTCCTGTAACTTGTAGATTTCATTTATTCTAGTGTTTTGACCAATTATTGGTAAATGTGGTAAATGGCAATATCTAAAAGGAGCTTCCTTAATTTGATATCGTTAGTGATGGAGGGAGTGTGTTGAGTCAAACTTGAGTAGTGACTGAATGACTAAATTGAGCAAATATGATTCTAATTTGTTAACATGAGTGACTAATAGCTGAAGAGAATAAATCTGGAAGTTGAAAGATTTGATTCTACAAATCTAAGGACTCTTGAAAAAGTGTGCAAGTTTGAGTCAAGTTACTGCATAATCTCCAATTAAGATTTTCTTTTATGACTAGCAGTATGTGGGGCTTGGCATTAGATGAAAATGAATCCTTCCCTTGTGTTTTCTTTATGAACCCTGACATTGTAAAATTGTTGAGGGGAAAAAGTCAATCCATATCCAAACTTTCTGCCTGATAAGAGTATAAAGTTGTGGGAAATATATAACAACAGAAATAAGTAGTGCTAAGTTTATTCTTTGGTCATGTAGGACCTGAATTGGTTTTGCCAATACTTTGGCTCAAAAGCCTTTGGCAACTGTAATTTGACTTTGAGGTCCAAAAGAACCATGTGAAATAAATGGGTGAAAAATGCAGCCATGATAGAATAACCCTAGAATGGCTAAACGATGAGCAATTAATTCATTTAAATTTGAATATGCTCTAGAATTGTTGAAGATAATTGTGCAAATGTACTATGAATTTATTTGGTATCCACCTAAAATGATAACTGCCCTGAAATGGATGTTGCTCATGGGATAATTAATGGTTCTATTGGTCTATGTACTTTCTAGAACTTAAATATATTTACATTTTGGAATTCCACTTTGGTTAAAAGGAATTTCCTTTCAGTTTAGGTTGGATACATAAATTTTATGTAGAGACTGCATGTTTGCTGTCTCTTGCAGAGCTCTTGTACAAAGCCAGATGCAGAAGCTGAGAGCGCCCACATGGAAAATAAGCGGGACCTTTTATGGGGCAATTTTTTTCTGAATGGCATAAAAATGCAGAAACATGAAGCAATCACAAATTATGGTCAGAAATTGGTTATGCATGAGAATCAAGCCGGGGGTAAAACATTTTTGACAATATCATTCAGCATTATCATACATATAGGACTTTCCTTGGAAGAACTAACATTTTTTATGCATGTGCTATCTGAATAGGATCAGGTGTGGCTGCCTGCAAGGATTCTAACAGAATGACCGTGCATGAGGATATTGAACCAGAAAGTCAAAGGATGAATGCTAATGACATCCATGAGGCCTACGACAACAACCATGTCCACGTCAACTTTTCTAGAGAAGCTATTGATTTCATGGGAACATCTGCTAGTCACAATTCTTCGGACAATGTCAAAAGCAAGTTCGATATTTCTTCACACTTGGATCTGTGCTTAACAGGACATAATCCTAGTGGCTTTGAAATTCAACATCCAGAAGAAAGATGTACTCTCAGGATTTCTAATGCTTCAGCATTTACTCGGTGAGTTGCTTTCTCCATATGTTGTTTTCCTTTCACTCGAATTATGTGCAATTACTTGAAAGACAAATTGATTTTGTCAATGAATGTGTGCGTGTTTTCAGTAGTTGAGGCATTTCTTAAAACCAATGGATTCAAAACCAGATTTTCCAGAAAAGATTAATTGATACAAGTTAATCATTTCTCTAGAATGTGGAGGGTTTATCAAGTATTTTTGCTGATTGTTGGATAATGTTTCTTTACTTACATTCCAAGTGTGAACACTTCAAATGATGCTTTATGCAGGTATTCCAACAGGCAATCACAGCAGTTACATTCAACATTGGAAACCGTTCAAAAGGATGCTAATCCTGGGAGAAAACCATCCAGCACTTTTAGTGTGTATAACACTGATAACCCTGGTCCATCACCAAATACAGAAAGAAGTAATGCCTCTATAGCTAATATTAAAACCAAAGAGTACGAAATTGTAATTCCTTGCTCTCAACAAAGAGTATTTCCACTACATATTCCAGTCAATGGTATGAGCTTCAATAACCTATGTACCAACTATGGTTCTGTATTTCCTCCAATTTTCTGTAAACAATCTGGTGCATCACCTATACCGAGTCCAAGTTCATGCAGCCAGCCAGAGCCAACCTCTAAAGTGAATGCATTTCCTCAGTCTACTTTGAGGAGTAACTCCGATCAGCTCTATGATTGTCTTGGTCAAACTGCAAAAGATTCCACTAGTCCATCTCTTCAAAAGCAGGATCACAAGTTGGATTCTTTGGAGGATCGAGGACATATTTCTGCTGCCACTGATCATAGTGCAACTAGCAGCTTCTGCAATGTTAGTGCAACTCATCTTAACATGGGCTATGGAAGCACTTCTGGGAGCAATAGCAATGTGGATCAGGCTGCTATTATCAGGACTACTTCAGAAAGAAAAAATGAAGGTGGTATTTTACATAATGATGCAAATTCACATCGAGCTATACAAAGAGAAGCAGCTTTAACAAAGTTTCGCTTGAAGCGGAAAGATAGATGCTACGAGAAGAAGGTATCTTGTCTTCATGATTGTGTTCTCATCTTCCCGATAACCATCACTCTCAACAGTTGATCATCATCATTATAGCAATTAATGCTATGCAAATGGTTAATGCATCAAACATATTAGAAGAAGTGCATTTATTAATTATTTTCTTTTCATTTTGGCAAAACTTTTTACAGGTTCGCTATGAGAGTAGGAAAAAACTTGCAGAGCAACGGCCTAGAGTGAAAGGTCAATTTGTTCGTCAAGTGCAACTCCCAATTTCAGAAACTGAGCAGTAACATGGAAATTCCATTGATCGGTAGCTACCATGTTCAAACTGTTAATTCGCGTGGACTCCATATCATAGATTTTCGAGTAGATAGTGATAGTTTCTGCCTTTTAGTTTGGGAGTTCAAAGATAAAAAATGGGAAGAAATAAGAAAAGAGTCTCAGGTGTTTCTGGAATAATTATCCAAATAGTTCCTTCCCTAATGTTGTAGAGAAACCTGACAGAAAATGTAAGTAAGGGATAGTGGGGTTCCTTGCTAACTTGTTACCTGTGAGCCATTTCAGATCCCTTCCTCCTTTCTACATCTTTATCTTCTTTGTGGGATTATCCCTATCTTGTGCAGAATAGGTTGTAGTTTCATAGATTATAGGTTTTCTTTTGTGTAGTTTGGGAAGGGTTGTCTGAAGTCACTTTCACTAAGGTTTTACATTTAATTTTCTACATTCGAGTATTTAGTATATATGAGCTTTAGAGGAGACTGACTGACTAGTAGTGGCTTGATGTTCTTTAAAGACAGCTGCTTGCTCAATTTTTGGGTTTTTTCTGATTGAGCTTTATGTAATCAACGATACTGGTGGTGTTGAAGCAGAAAGGACAAACAAGTCTTTTTTTTGTTCACTCTTTCTCCTGTCTTTCTTTATTCCTTGTAATTTGTTGATTATGTTGCTGATAATTTTGTAAAAGCATTATATCAACTACAGATACTGGGCAGGTTGACGAACCCAGGACAAACATGTGGTTAAATATATACGTATTCCATGTATAACTTGAAATGTGAAAAGTTCTAGCAGCTACATAGTTTTAGTTTGACTGATTTTTTAGTGTCTTTAATTGCTTCCGCCGTACTCAATAATTTTGTGTTATATAGCACTTGGGCACAGCTAATTGGATCTGATGATCCATTCAGTGAGCAATTTTTGTGACTTTATTCTTTTTTTTTTTTTTTTAATATAAATTGATTTCTAAATCATAGTTAAATTAACATATAAATACTCCTTTGAAAAAAAATGATGATCTTGATTTATGATTTTATTCACACCTGGGCAGTTAAGTTCTTTTTTCAGTCAATTATCAGTCATTATTCGAGGGGAGAATCAGAGTGTTCATAGAATGATAAGGTCGGGTCCGTTTATCTTTCATGAGTGTGTTTATATTCATCCATTAATTTCAACATCTCTTACTCGCACATGATGAGACATGACTCGTCCAAAATTAGACATTAATATACATTTAGCAAATAGATAGTGTGACTAGCATACTTCGAGAGTTCTTTGTTATACACTTATTAGGGATACATAGCATTTTGATGGAAAAAAACCCTTTCGAGTAGAAAAGTATCCCTGCTTCATATTATTCAATACATTTATTATTGCCATTGATTTCATAACATTTTTCATATTCACAATTACATTATAATTGGTCAATCTGCAAACACAGAATTTAAATATAACTGAAACAATAATTTAATTCTCTCGATCATAATCCAACTTCCTTTTCTAGAAGTATCCCATAGGATTGCATCAATCATGATTTTTTACCAATATGTTAAGATAATAATCATTGAATTATATCCTAAGAATCAACCAAAAGTCATAAGGATACTAATTTTGAAAACTATAATTCTTATAGAGTCGCACATAACCAAAAGTTGAAATCACTTATTTTGGCAACTTATTTAGTCTTCATTTCACATATGTGGTATGATGCACAAGTCATAGTGTTATTCTTTCTCCTTTCATACATCCTCTACAGGGGGCTTGACCATTCAATATCCAGAGCTCTGAAATCTTGGCACCCATCACTTCTTAAAGGCTTAAAAGCTTAAGCAATCTATAAAGTTTTCCGATTACCCCAAATAAATTCGTTCATGACAAGTGGCCTCTACCTTCTAGGGAACCTTGCTATAATGTCCAACAATCTTACTTTGGTTAAAGTGTTTCCTAAATTGATCAATGAACCTTGCCTAAATGCTTTCACACTTTGGGTAACCACCTTCCAAACTTGACCCTCACTGTATAGGAAACAACTCCCCTTCCAAATTGGAACCACACCAATAAGGTAATCACTTTTCGAAACATACCCACGCCAATTTGGATAACCACATTCCAAAATAGACTTGCACCTATTAGATAACCACTTTCCCAAATGGACTCTCAAATTTTGGGGAAACCACATCCTAAATTTTAGGTAGCTTTTATCCTATACCTTAAGAAGCGTTTTTTAATCCCATTTACCATAGAGAACATAAAATCTTAACCATTTGTGTAACTTTGCAAACACCATACCATTTGAAGCCCTTGTGTCCTAAGGCAAGTGGGGCTATGTTTGACGACAACGCCAATATAGCTAGAGTGATTACAGAGTATTATAAAAATTTATTCTCTTCAGCTAACCCATCTGATTTTGATGATGTCTTGGATACAGTGGAGCCAAAGGTTATTATGGAAATGAATGACTCGCTTGTGAACCATACGAGAGGGAGAAAGTTTTTTTTGCTTTGAAAAAGATGCACCCCTCAAAAGCTCTAGGTCCTGATGGTATGCCCCCCTTTTTTTCCAAAAATTTTGGAATATTATAGGCTTTAGTATTGAAGATAAAATTTTATCTGTTTTGAATAACGGAGTTTCTCTTGAATCTCTTAACCACACTTTTATCACTCTAATTCCAAAAATTAAAGACCCAGTCTGCAATAATGATTTTAGACCTATTAGCCTCTGCAATGCCATTTTTAAAATCATCACTAAAGTTATAGTTAATAGGTCAAAAATTATTCTCCCTTATATCATTCATGAAGCTTAGCCTGCTTTTGTTCGAGGTAGACTTATCATAGATAATGTTCTATTAGATTTTAAGACTTTCCACTTTATGAAAAATAAATGATTTGGTAGAAAATGTTACTTTGCATTAAATTTAGATATGAGCAGAGCGTATGATAGAGTTGAGTGGTGTTTTTTTGGAGAAAACTATGCTTAAAATGGGCTTTAATGCTAGTTGGGTCCTGGTTATGAAATGCATGATACTGTGTCTTATTCTATCTTGCTTAATGGTGAACCTCAAAAAGTCTTCCACCCTCAAAGGGGACTTCGACAAGGTGATCCACTGTGCAAAGGTCTTTTCGGCGTTGATAAGGTGAGCAAAAAATTCAAGACAATTACATGGTATCCATATTTGTAGACGAGCTCCATCTTTATCTCATCTGTTTTTGCAGATGACAGTATCAGTTTTGTTAGAGCTTCTCATAATAGCATTAAAAGGTGATCCAGATTATTTCTGATTATGGGAGAGCATTAGGACAGTATGTGAACATGGAGAAATCCAAAATTTATTTTAATGCTAACATTGCTATGGAGTTGCAGGATTCAATTTGGGATAGGCTTGGAGTAAGAAGAGTGGACCATCATGTTAAGTATCTGGGTCTACTTGTAGTCATATAGAGAGACAAGAAACAGACGTTTAGCAACATCATTGATAAAGTTGCAAAAAAATTGAAAAGCTAAAAAGAAAACTCTCTCTAAAGCAGGGAAAAGGGTGCTTCTCAAAGCTGTGATCCAATCCATCCCTACTTACACAATGAGTTGTTTCTTGTTGCCACAGGATACTTGTAGCAAGATCGAATATCTCATGAGCCACTTCTGATGGCGTCAAAAAAATGAGGAAAGGAAACCCATTGGTCTCAATGGTGTAGGCTATGTTTTTCAAAGCAGGAAGGGGGCTTAGGTTTCTGAAACCTCCATTGTTTTAATCTATCCATGTTAGCTCGACAATGTTGGGGGCTAGCCACGGATGAGTCATCGGTCCTAGCTCGTTTCTTCAAGGTGAGATACCATCATTCTAGGTCCTTTCTTGATGCAAAATTAAGATTTCAGCCGAGTTTTGCATGGCGTATTTTGTTAGAGGGGCGTTGGATAGTTCAAAACGAGTCATGATGGCTGGTTGGTGATGGATGGAATATTCGCATTTAGCTTGATAATTGGCTCCCTCGTCAACCAGAGTTTCGAGTTCACTCTTACCCACAAATTTTCAATGCCCGCACTACGGTTAATGAGCTAATCGATAATAAGACAGGGTATGGAATTCTCAACTCATAAATTCAGTTTTTTTTGCCGACCGAAGTGGCTGAGATTTGTAGTTCTCTTGTCTAGTAGTAGAAACACTGATATTTTTATGTGGCCTACCAACTGCAATGGTTTCTTTTTGGTAAAATGTCCATACTATATTGTTGTGAATTTTATTGCTAGATGAGATGTTGCCAGTTCTTTAACCACCGATGATACATAGTTTAGGAAGTATTTGGAAACCTCACATTCCAGCTAAAGTCAAGCACTTAATGTTTCATGCATCTCATGATCAATTACCCTCTAAAACTGAGTTGTCAAAACACAAGGTTGAGTTGGACCTGATTTGTGATAGATGTGGAGAAACGATAGAGTCATTATTGCATGCCCTTATTTAGTGTCTGATTTCACAGAAGGTTTAGACCCTTAGCTTTCTCAGGCTTCGGCCAAATATCATGTCATGTAGCTTTAAAGAATGATTTACTTTCATCTCCAGTAATTTTATACCGGAACATGTCGAGCTCTTGTTCATGGTAGCTTGGGCAATATGGAGGAGTAGAAATTTGTGGCTTCATCAGGGAAAGAAGTTGACAGAACTGCGGATTCTCAACATGGCTCTTTCATTATGGTCTGAATGTAAAAACTTTAATGCTACCTAGATCGTTTTGTCCAGAAATTATTTAATAGGAAAAACTGTTAACGGAAGCGTACCTTTATTCATAGCCATTGATTACCTCATTGGCTTAATAGGAAAAACTGTTAACGGAAGCGTACCTTTATTCATAGCCATTGATTACCTCATTGGCTTATTCGATTCTTACTATTGCCGGAGATCCGTGTCTTATTCACTCTGGCCTTTTGTCCGTACACTTCTCTTAATGGTAAGAGATTAATCAACAGCAATGGGAGTTAATCTTTGCACGTTCTCTCAAAACAACCTGTTATTGCTATGCGTTTTAAGATAGTCGTCACCCACTCTTAATCTTTTCGCTGTTGATTTCCTTTTCTTTTATAAGGCAGAGGAAGGGTATTAAAACCCTAACTGGTTCTCATCCCATTAAGCCCAATAACCATCATCTTGGGCACCTTAATTAGAATCAACCCTTTAATTACATGGGCCACATAGATTATTAAAATAATCTAACAATCTCCCACTTGGGCCATGTGCATTTCTTGAATTTATTATATTAGCTTTAATTAGAATTGAAGTGATTGGATTATGGCGGTCACAAGTCATTAATCGACATGATTCCTACCATATATCACAGACCATCTCAATTCATAAATACTTAATTGAGAAATGATGCAACAAATAATACATTGTTACAATCAACATTATTGTTATCTCACTTAAACCATTCTTGTATACATCTATAATGTGGATAACAGCAAAACATATCTTTAATTGAATTTCCAAGTGTCACAATAATATGAGCAAAATAACCATTTGTATATATACATACAAGTTTGAATATCATACTAACAAGGACTTATCTACAACACCCATCCTTTCAACATGGCCAGTGAAGATTTTGGGTGGTAATCCTTTAGTTAGCGGATCTGCTATTATCATATCAATACCAATATGCTCAATTGACCCTTTATGTTTTTGCACTTCTTCTTTCACTGATAGGTATTTTAAATCCATCTGTTTTGCACCCTTAGAATACCTATCGTTTTAAGAGAAAAAAACAGCTCCGAAATTATCACAGTAAATTCTCAACGGTCTAGCTATACTATCAATAATGCCTAGACCTGAGACAAAGTTCTACAACCACAATGCGTGAACAGTGGCCTCAAAGCATGCCACAAATTTAGCCTCCATTGTGGAAGTAGCAATGACAAACTGCTTTCCACTTTTCCATGACCATGAAACTGCTCCTCCAGCCAGGAGAAACAAGTAGCCAATTGTAGATTTTCTCGAATCTACACAACCGGCATAGTTTGAATCCGAGTATCCCACCACTTCGAGATGGGTGGACCTTCTGTAAGTGAGTATATGATCCTTATGCCTTGTAAATATCTAAGTACTTTCTTTGTAGCTTTCCAATTGTCCATCCCGGGATTACTTTGATATCGCCCTTACATTTCGACGGTGAAACTAATATTCGGTCGAGTACATGTTTGAACATACATTAAGCTCCCAACTACTGACACATAGGGAATAGATTCCATCTCTTTACGTTCCAAATCATTTTAGGATATTGCATTTCGCTGAACCGATCTCCTTTCTGAATTGGAACTATTCTTGCGGAGCATTGTTCCATTCTAAATCTCTCTAAAACCTTGTCAATGTAAGCTCTTTCACACAATCCTAACAATCCTTGTGATTTATCACGGAATATTTCTATTCTTATCACATAGGATGCCTCACCAATATCTTTCATTTCAAAGTTCTTAGAGAGAAAACCCTTTACATCATTTAATAAGCCAACATCATTCGCAGCAAGAAGGATGTCGTCAACATATAGGACTAACATAATGAACTTGCTCCCATTGACCTTCATCCAGATACACCAATCAACAGTGTTTTCATAAACCCATATGAAGTGATGGTATTATTGAACTTGAGATACCATTGACAAGAAGCTTGCTTTAGTCTATATATTGACTTCTTTAACTTACACACTAAACTTTGCTTTCCTGTGGTCGCAAATCCTTCCGGTTGGTCCATGTATACTTCTTCCTCTAAGTCCCCATTTAGAAAAGCGGTCTTTACATCCATTTGGTGAAGCACTAGATCATAATGAGTTACCAAAGCCAAAATAATTCTTAAAGAGTCCTTTTTTGAAACTGGAGAAAAGGTCTCTTTATAGTCAATGTCATCCTTTTGAGTGTAACCTTTAGCAACAACTTTTGAGTGTAACCTTTCAACAGTCGCCTTATATCTTTCAATGTTGCCCTAGAATCCCGTTGGTCTTGAAAAACCCATGTTACAACCGACTTTGTTTTGAGCTCTGGGAACTCAACAACAGGTCCCAAAACTTTGGCTATCACTCATTGATTATTTCTTCTTTTATTGGCATTAAACCACTTTTCAGATTGATCCCATTCCATGTGCTTTCTGGAAAGAGACTGGGATCCTTATCAATGCTCAATTCCACATTCATGCTTAAGTGAGTACACACATAAATCACTAGAAATAGCTGGCCTCCTTGCCTTTCTGACCTCAGTAATGCTATTCTTGTGGGAAGCCAACTTGCTTCATTTTATGAACTGTTCATTATTTATGGTTCATATTTATTATGTCATTTTGTGGTGTTTGGAATGTTATTTTGTTGTTCAACCATGTTGTTAAACCGTGATACAACCAAGGAACAAACAAATCGAGAAAGAGACATTAGGAAAATCCACCTGAGTTGGACTTTCAATCTGAATCTCTTGCACATCCACTTTATGTGGTTCACCACTCCCATAATTTTGTGTCTTTTTAATTAAACCGAGCATTACCTTACCAGACTCTACAATTCTCGTACTATGGTTAGGACAATAAAATCTGTACCCTTTTGACTTTTTAGGATATCCTATGAAAAATCCATTAACTGTTCTAATATCAAGCTTCTTTTCATGTGGATTATATATCTTGATTTCTGCTGGGCAACCCCAAACATGAAGATGTCGTAGACTAGGTTTTCTTCCCATCCATAGTTCATAAGGGGTCTTAGGAACTGCTTTGCTAGGAACCCTGTTAAAGCAAATATGCAGCGGTCTTTAATGCATGCATCCATAATGATAAAGGTACAATATTGTTACTTAACATACTCCTAACCATTTCCATAAGTGTACGATTCTGCCTTTCAGCTACACCATTCTGTTGAGGTGTACCCGGTATTGTTATTGCGCACATATGCCTCAACTTTCAAGGAACTTTGCAAATGGACATGGACATTGTCCATTTTCATTAAACTTACCATAATATTCACCACCTCTAACAAATCTCATAACTTTAACTCTTCTATTTAACTACCTCTCTACCTCATTAACGAATATCTCAAGGACATCCACTGATTGAGACTTTTCATGCAGCAAATATACATAATGAGACTTTTCATGCAGCAAATATACATAACCAAACCATGAGAAATCATCAATAAAGGTGATAAAATACTTTTCACTGCCCTAAGAGTGAACGTCAAAAGGACCACAGATATCAGTGTGTATAAGACCTAGTAATTAACTGCTTTCTGTGGCTAGATTCTTTAATGTGTGTTTAGTTTGCTTACCTTTAATGCAACCTATACACATGTTGACGCGTGTCTTTATACCCCCACCTAACCCAGTGATGATACGAGGACGCAAAATGAAGGGTCACGGTTGTCCAGAAGTTTTTTTAATCCAAGGATTTAATTTAGACCAATTTAAATATGGCTGGATTGCATAAGAGTTGCGTCACGCAGCTATTAGGTGCGTGACGGCACTGCGTGACGGCACTGTCGGTGCGTCACGCAAGCTCCAATCTAGATGACGTCACCATGAAAGCCCCGTGAAAGCCGACATAACGGTTTTTCATTCTGTTTGAGTACGTGGCAACGGTCCAGAAAGTGAGCTGCGTCACGCAGCTATCGAGTCCGTCACGCAGCCGTCAGTTGCGTGATGTAGCTATCCCCTGTTGCCCTACCTCTATAAATACATTGTTTTATCTCTTATTCGGGACAAGAATTTTAGGGCGTGAAAACATACACTTGCAGCTAGGTTTTTCTCCAAAAACTCCTCTGAGTTCCCTTGAAGAAAAACAGCCATTAGATATCAATTCGGTTAAAAACGAAAATAAAAAAAAAAAAGAAGAAAAAGTAAGAGAGAAAAGGGTGAGTGTTAAATCCTTGTGGAAAAGACTTCTGGAACGGCATAACCTTCACTCTTTAAGGCATCAAGTTATTTACAATCCTTAGTCTGAGGGTTAGGTAATTCCCTCAAACTTTTCTTTATATTTTTAGTTATTTATTCATAGTTATGTATTTTATTATTGCTTTATTAGTTTAATCTAGTTTAATCTTAGTTAAACGGTATTCTGTACACTCTTGGTCGTTTTTAGGTTTTATTAGAGAACATGTTTAGATAAAAGAAAAACGTAAAAAAGGTTGTTTAAAAAAGTAAGCACGAACCAGAGCAGTCGCGTCACGCAGCCAGTAGATCCGTAACGGAACTGGCAGCTGCGTGACGGAACTGTTTATGTCCGAAATATCGTTTCTTTACCCAGACTAGTTACGTCATGTAGCTATCGGATCCGTAACGGATCCGGAGGCTGCGTGACGGATCTATTCATATTCGTGATTTCACTTTATTTTTAATATATTATTTTTAATTAATGGATCTAAAATATACGTTTGACAGATCTGGAATTTCGGGAACAGTTAGGTCACGCGACTACTAGTTCCGTCACGCAACTGTTCTTCCAAAGACAGCTGCGTGACGCGACTATTCTAGGGTTAAAACAATATTTTTATCCTTTTAAGGGAAAAAAATAATAGTTTGTGTACAAAAATCAAATTTAAATTCTTTTAATAAAATCCGAAAGGCAACCCCCAATTGTGGGAGATTTGCAATTTAATAAGTTTAGGTATATTAAAATGTAGATTATGCATGGATTTTTGGGTTTTTGGCTTCGGGTTAAAATTTTAATCGGGTAGAATGTTAGTTTTTAGGTTTGGTTTGTGGCCCGCTTTTAACCATAAGGCAAGAGCGGGATCTGTTTATTTATTTTGATTTAACTGCTTTGGTTTGGATTGGTGTGGATGATTTAAATTGATTATGGATTGCGATGAGTTGAATGTTTTAATTGAATTTGAATGAACGTTAATTAATTTTCCTCATAGAAACTCGTTCGATTCATCGGATTGGTTTTTCTAACTAAAGTAAAATAGAAATTGTAGGTTAAAAGAGGCCGATTTTTCCAGGCGTCGGCTTCCAACGGCCGACGTACCCAAGGGCCGACGTACCCAATTCCTTTACCCAGAATCGCCTTGATGCGCCTGACCAGTTTTTTTAAAATAATTTGGCCTTAAAATGAAATTGGGTTTAAAATGGAGTTATTTTTATAAAATTGGAAACGGTCCCATTACCGAAATAATGGGTGGCAACTTAAATATTTTATAAGACCGATTTATCGGCATCATACTTAAAAGATTTTGTCACCATTGCTCAATAATAAAATCACTTTTCCAATCAAAAAACAAAAAGGCACGTTTTTCGAGTCGCTCGGGGGCGGTTCGAAAACAGATTGGCGACTCTGCTGGGGACAGCATCCACTAATCCCCGGTTATTTTAGATAACTAGATGGTTGCAATTAGGAATTAACTCTAAACCTACATTTTCTAAAAATTGTAAATAAATTTGGTTAGAAAAGCGTCGGAAAATTCTTTAATCTCCTGTTGTTATTATTCGCTTTCTTTATTTTCTAAGATTATTGCATTCATACTGCATTTCTCTCTTCTGCATCACTTCTACCATATTATCTTTGGTATCATTGTTGACCTTCAAAGGTGGATTGCCAGCCTAAAAACCTCGCTTTTAGCACATCCAACTCGAGAATTAACAATTTTACCAACCGGCAAAGCCTAGTACCTTAAACGGTGCGTTCAGAAAGGAGTAGGTCCATTTAAAAAGCCCGGAATCCTGTTGCAGAACCCGGACCATGTAAGCCCAATGGACTAAAAGCCCATGCATGTAGATGAAACTTAGTCGCTTCCCTAAGGAACACCCGATTCTGCTTTGCTGTTAATTATGCCGCATTCATTTCCGAGAGTTTACTATCGTCATCTCAAACCCCTGTTTGTTGTCGAGATAGACCAAATCCTAGGAAACAGATGTGCGGAATTTATACCAACGGAACTCGTGTGTGGGGAGAGATAAGGTTGGAAGACATTGCATTTCCCAACTCACGTTCCCGCCTGTATGTTATAAAATCGCTCCATCTTGCTGTGACATTTATGCATACGTAAAATACTTTTTCGTTTCAGCCATTTGCATTTATAAGAGCTAATTTTGGTATGGGACGTTTGACCTGATTTTGAGACTGGACCCAAAATTCGTGTTGAATTAACATAATGCAATCGTTTTAGTGAATTAATACCCAAAAAAGGGAGTTATAAGGGGGTTGCGATTCCTTTGTATTTTCACATTTCTCGCATTATCTGAAAGTAAGCATGAGATTACAAAATTTGTAACTAATCTAAATAAGATCCTGCTCGGGACCATCTATTCCAAGGCAAAAAGTAAGGGTACAAAAAAAAGAGATAATAAAAAGTATCCCGCTTGGAAATTCTTTCATTCCAAGGCAAAAATTAGGGATTTGAGAGAAAATAGCCGACAGTAAAATCCAAAAGGGACGGTCGACGACAGATAATGCCAAAAATATTTGAGTACGAAATAAATTATTGCCATGTTATTCATACCGAATTTTGGGTCCACCGAGAATTCTTATTTCCCATACCGGTTATTAGCCATTTAGATCTGCATTCCTCATCCTATGTTGCCTCTATTCTTCATGCATACATGCATACATGCAGAACCTACTTTAACTCAAGTCCTTTTATCTATCAGTCAGAATTGATCCATACCGGGAAATCACTTCAAGAGCTTGGCACCGACGCCTTGGTCAACGTTTGGTTAGAGTGTCCCCAATCCCCGAGCCTGCTCTGGTTAGTGCTGTGGTTCGTTCAAGTTTGTCGGATTCCGGTTTCTGATTCAGATCTGGTTGAGATGGCTGACGGTAATGTGAATGACACTGGTTTTTCCTCGGCTCAGCTAAGGGCTATTACTAAGATAATAGTTGTTGCTTTTGCCCAAGAAAGGGCACAGAATCAAGTTCCTCCTGCTTCGAGTAATCAGCCTATAGTTGAGGAAAAGGAGATTCCAGAACCCACCTCGGGTAACCAAGCCTTTACTGGTAATACTGCTCCAGTTGAGAATGAGCTAATTAAGCAGTTAGCGGAGCTGAAAGATAAGGTAGAGAAAATGTCTGTTGCAAAAGAGAAGGACCCAGTCACCAACAAAGTCACCAATTTCCATTGTGCGCTGAATATTCCTGAAGCCTACAAACTCTACTTCATCCAAGACCTTCAAACACACCTATATTTGAAGGGAGACAATGGACCCGCGGTCCCCACTTGTCTGATTCATCCGGGTTGCCCCAAAATTGAACCAGTATGGACGAGGAGGATGTTTAAGGCATTTCCTCAGACGCTGCCAAAAAGAGCGTTATAGGAGATGGTTATGATGGTTTGGAGATGGAGATACAGAGAGATTGGCGTCAAGCTTCCAGACTGCTTTTCTCAAGCACTCAGACAGATGAAAGCGATGAGTTTAGTCTGTTCGTGGATTTGGAGAGCGTTTTAAGGCAGGAAGGAGAAGGATGAGAGCTTCTCTGATTATTATAGAAGATGGAGGACAAAGCTGTTCATGGTACAGACAAGGCCAAAGGATCAAGAGCTGATCAGAATTTTCAGTCGAAGCTTGCTGCCTTACTTCAAGGAGAGGATGTTGGCCCAACCTCTCACCGACTTTTCTCTAGTACAAAGGGCTGGATTGAATATTGAAGAGCTGTACAAAGAAGAGAAAAAGTAAACCCGGGGGATTGGTAATTACTGGTCTTCCTACAATGATCAAAACAGAAATGCTGGTAATGCTGCTACGAACCAGTCGAGGAGTAGCAATACAGTTGGAGCTATTAGTGAGCAAGTGCGAAGGGAATTCACTGATTTGGGTAGACCATTAAGCACAGTTATGAGGTCCTGCATCAAGAATGGTGTACTGTCAAAGTTACCAATTAATCCATCTAGGCCTATTCAGGGCAAGTTTGTTGATCAAGACTGTGAATACGTGAAATACCATCAGTGCAAAGGTCATTCTAACTGATAATTGCTTTCAGACTCAAACATGATATCAAAGATTTGATAGACAGTGGGAAGATCACCAAGCCTCCTTGAGCATAGTAAGCCGACGCCCGGAAATCATCAAATAGCTGTGTGATTGAGTGTATTCAACAATCTTCTTTATTCTTGCTTTTTGTTTTTCTGAATGTTGTTTTGAGAACAATATGGATGGATTTTCCTTACTATTTGGATTTCCTTTACTATTTCAATCAATGGGAGTGAATTTTGATTACTTATTTTCTTGTTTCTCCTGATTGTTATGTTCATGGCATTGATTATACCACACGCATAGTTGACATAAGTGCATTGCATCATTTTGCATTTAACCTAAGCACCATCGAAGATCCCAAAATAATCGAAATCGGATCAGACTTTAAGCGTCAATTTAGAAAGGACCTCCAAGAAGGTCTTAAGTGGAATTCAGAAGTCTTCGTCTGCAGTTATGCTGATATGCCGGGGATCAATAAGTCAATTGCAGAGCATGTCATCCCTACCAATCCGGATATCCAGCCAGTAAAGCAGAAAAGAAGATGGGTCAGACCAGAGTGGCAAGACAAGATGAAGGCTGAGGTTCAGAAGCAGCTAGATGAAGGTTTCTTGGAGATAGTGCATTAATCTGAGTGGTTAGCAAACTAAGAGTCTGTGTCGACTATAGAAATTTAAACAAAACCTCATCCAAAGATGACTTCTCTCCTCCACATATAGATGTTCTGATCGACAGTGCTGCGGGAATGGGATGTTATTCCATTATGGACAAAGAAAAAGGAAAAAAGGAAAAAATAATGATGAAATAAAAAAAACAATATGATAAAAAAAAAGAGGCCGAAAGTGAGTTTTCCAAAAAGTCTGTTTTATTCATTGACTGCCAAACAGGTGACTAGATTTATTGAGCGGAACATTTTCTGTCGCTATAGTGCTCCTCATCACATAGTCACAGATAATGGTTTTCACTTCCATGCAGACGTCATCCTGGAGGGAAATTCAGATCCAACTGGCAGGGACCGTTCAGAATTCAAAAACTGTTGGACAAGGGATCTGCTGAGTTGGCCACTATGGAAGGGAAGCCTTTTAATTGGATCGTTAAACAAGACCAGATGAAAAGGTTCTATGTTTGAAATGATGATTTCGATTATTAAAAAAAAAAAAAAAGGGCTAGTTTGAAAACCCGAAAGGGAAAGGGCGACCTAGGTAAGAAATGAGCTCGTTAGGTTGAAAACCCGTAAAGGGCGGCCTAGGCAAAAGTTAGAGTTAAAAAAAAAAAGAGAGAGAAAAAAGAAATTTTGAGATTAACGCATGGTGCTTAGTTTAAATGTGAAATCTATGTCATGCATTCGTGACATATTTGCGACCGGTTGCTCAATGCAATCAACCTGATTAGAAGGAGAATAGGCGAATGAGTAGTTAGAATGAATGACTATTGCATTAAAGTAGTTTCTCCTTACTTCTGTATGATGTTAAAAGAAGTAAGGTCAATAAAGAGCTCCATTTTCAGATTTTTCCTTCCCTTTTGTTTCTGGGGTATCCTTTTGTTTCTGGGGTATGATTGTTGACTACAAGACCTTCCTCTCTACCTATATTGTCAGCATTTGCTCATTTGTTTTGAAGATGTTTGGTTGTTGGTCCTGCCTAAGTGTTGGATTCTTTCAGACGGCGATCAAGAGGTCAAATGCTATTTTCTCGGTGGTTTCCTTGAAAGGATCGATAGAGAAAAAACCATGAATAAAAACCTTAGCACTTAAATAGGTTCATGCATACAGGGAAGTTGCATATCTTATCTGTCTGAATATTGCAGGTGATAAAAATGATCACCCCATTTTGTTTGTCAATAATGTAAGTTTCCGTCCTTAGTTAAAAAAAAAAAGAAGTTTACACAATATGCTTTTTCATTTCTTAATCCAAAGGGCAGGAGGCGCCCAATTGCTAATCAAGCCAAAATAATTCGAAAAGAAAAAGATTTGTTTGTCTTTTTGCTGCCTCTTAAATGCAAAAAACAGGAATCAAATAGGAAAAAAATTAGCGGTGGAAGCATCCGGGAGACTCAACAGATGGGGCATTGGCATCCGAATAAAGCGGCCCAAGTCCGTTCAAGGAATCCATTTCAAAAGCCCAAGGTCGGCGTATTCAGGTGCAATTTGGAGTCGGTGTGCGGCTCGTTATACGCAAATAAATTTCTTCTTGTCCTAAACTCGCCACACAGGCGGCAAGCTAATCAAAATCATCCCAAACACCTCAGGTAAGTTTTTCTTTAAACACCGCATAAGGAAGGGTTACTTGAAAATTTGGGGACTAGAAAAAATTTTTAGCAAAATTTTTGCTTAAAATTTCAAAATTTTGTGCAATGGATAAAAAATTAAAAAATTTCAAGCGTTAATTTCAAATCCTCTAAAGCCGATTAAACTGAGCTGAGGAGGTGAACAACAAAGCCGATTAAACCGAGCTTTGGACAAAGCAAAATCTATTTGTATACCGAAATTGCACCAAGAAAAAAATATGTTTGTATACAGAAATTGCATCAAGCAAAATCTGTTTGTATACAGAATTGCACCAAGAAAAAAATCTGTTTGTATACAGAAATTGCATCAAGTAAAATCTGTTTGTATACAGAAATTGCACCAAGCAAAATCTATTTGTATACAGAAATTGAATCAAGTAAAATCTGTTTGTATGCAGAAGTTGCGTCAAGCAAAATCTGTTTGTATACAGAAATTGTGCCAAGAAAAAAATCTGTTTGTATACAGAAATTGTGCCAAGAAAAAAATCTGTTTGTATACAGAAATCTGTTTGTATACAGAAATTGCACCAAGAAAAAAATCTGTTTGTATATAGAAATTGCATCAAGCAAAATCTGTTTGTATACAAAAATTGCACCAAGAAAAAAATATGTTTGTATACAGAAATTGCACTAAGCAAAATCTGTTTGTATACAGAAATTGCTCTTTAGTCCCATCAAGCGAGATCTATTTGTATACAGAAATTGCCCTTTGGACCCACAAAGCGAGATAAAAGCGAGATCTGTTTGTATACAGAAATTGCTCTTTGCCCTGATGCAAAATTTCAAAGTTTATGATTATTAATGCATGGATTATTAATGCATGGGGGCATGTGACGCCTCAACATTTAACAAAGGCAAGATCTGTTTGTACACAGAAATTGCTCTTTCCTTTTGAAAATATTTTCAGGTCAACCGGCAATGATTTCAAGAAGCCGTTTGGGCCCACCGAGCAATGATGATGTATTGCGAAGCTGTTTGGATCTTTTTCTCGATTAGTGATGCTGTATTGCGAAGCTGATCGAGTCAATCCTTTCCCTGATTAGTGATGGTGTATTGCGAAGCTGATCAAGGCAATCTCAATGACCAATCGGTGATGGTTTCTCGAAGCCGTTTGGTCCCACCAAGCAGTGATGGTGTATTACGAAGCTATTTTGGATCCTTTTCCTGATTAGTGATGGTTGTTATGCGAAGCTGATCAGGCAATCTCAATGACCATCGGGTGATGGTTTCTCGAAAGCCGTTTGTTCCCCACCAAGCATTTTGATTGGTGTTATTACGAAGTTTGTTTGGATTCTTTTTCCTGGTTAATGATGGTGGCATTGCAAAGTTGAATCAGGAGCCACCAAATTTCAAAATCCTTTGAGCCAATCAAACCGAGCCTTGAGTAGGTATCTCCAAAACCCAAATCAAGACCGAGTTTTGGAGATCGTTACCATCCGACTGGCTGGAGCCAACAAAGCCGATCAGACTGAGCTTTGAACGTGACCAGATGATCAGGACAACCGTTTCATTCAAATCCAAGGTTGAAGGCGCATCAATGGGCCAATTTAACGTTAATCGTCTATACAATTAATGATAAAGTGGGGGGCAAACTATTGACGCGTGTCTTTATACCCCCACCTAACCCAGTGATGATACGAGGACGCAGAATGAAGGGTCACGGCTGTCCGAAAGTTTTTTTAATCCAAGGATTTAATTTAGACCAATTTAAATATGACTGGATTGCATAAGAGTTGCGTCACACAGCTATTAGGTGCGTGACGGCACTGTCGGTTGCGTCACGCACCTCCAATCTAGATGACGTCACTGTGAAAGCCGACATAAAGGTTTTTCATTTTGTTTGAGTACGTGGCAACGGTCCAGAAAGTGAGCTGCGTCACGCAGCTATCGGGTCCGTCACGCAGCCGTCAGTTGCGTGACGCGCGTGACGCAGTTATCCCCTGGTTGCCCTACCTCTCATAAATTACATTGTTTTATCTTTCTTATTTGGGACAAGAATTTTAGGGGCGTGGAAAACATACACTTGCGGCTAGGTTTTTCTCCAGAAAAACTCCTCTGAGTTCCTTGAAGAAAAATAGCCATTAGACATCAATAGGTTAAAAACGAAAATCAAAAAAAAAAAAAAAAGAAGAAAAAGTAAGAGAAGAAAAGGGTGAGTGTTAAATCCTTTGTTGCGAAAAAGATTTCTGGAAAGGCTTACCTTCACTTCTTTTAAGCATCAAGTTATTTACAATTCCTCAGTCTGAGGGTTAGTAATTCCCTCAAACTTTTCTTTATATTTTTAGTTATTTTATTTCTAGTTATTATTTTATTATTGCTTATTAGTTTTAATTTCTTAGTAAACAGTATTCTGTCCACTCTTTGGTCATTTGAGATTTTATTAGAGGCATGTTTAGATACAAATAAAAACGTAAAAAACGGTTGTTTTAAAAAAGTAAATTCACGGACCAGCAGCAGTCGCGTCACGCAGCCAGTTAGATCCGTACGGAACTGGCAGTGCATGACGGAACTGTTCATGTCCAAAATACCATTCTTTACCCAGACTAGTTTGCGTCACGCAGCTAGTCGGTCCGTAACGGATCCGGAGGCTGCCGTGACGGGATCTTTCATATTTTCGCGATTTCACTTTATTTTAATTATATTATTTTTAATTAAACGAAATTCTAAAATATATTTGACGGATCTGGAATTTCAAGAACAGTTAGGTCACGGCGACTACATAGTTCCGTCACGCAACTGTTCTTCTTAAAAGACAGCTGTGTGACACGACTGTTCTAGGGTCAGAAACGATTTTTATCCTTTTAAGAAAAAATAATAGTTTTGACAAAAAATCAAATTTAATTTCGTTTAATTAAAATCCGAAGGCAACCAATTGTGGACAATTGCAATTTAATTAAGTTTAGTATTATTAAAATGTAATTATGCATGATTTTGGGTTTTTGCTTTCGGGTTAAATTTTTAATCGGGTAGAATGTTTTTTTAGGTTTGGTTTGTGCCCGCCTTTAACCATTAAGGCAAAAAGCGTGTCTTTTATTTATTTTGAATTTAACTGCTTTTGGTTTGGGATGATGTTGGATATTTAAATGATTATTGGATGAAAGGTGATTGAAATTTAATTGAATTTGAATGGACGATTAATTAATTTTCCTCATAGGAAACTCGGTTCGATTTCATTCGGGTTGGGTTTAAGTAATAAATAATTTGCTTTTTCTAATAAAATAAATTAGAAATTGAAAGGTTAAAAGAGGCCCGATTTTTCCGGGCGGTCGGCTTCCAACGGGCCGTCGCTACCCAATTCGCCCCTTACCCAGAATCGCCCTTTGAATTTACCCAGAATCGCCTTGATGCGCCTGACCAGTTTTTTTAAAATAATTTGGCCTTAAAATGAAATTGGGTTTAAAATTGAGTCATTTTTATAAAATTGGAAACGGTCCCATTACTGAAATAATGGGTGGCGACTTAAATATTTTCTAAGACCGATTTATCGGCATCATACTTAAAAGATTTTGTCACCATTGCTCAATAATAAAAATCACTTTTCCAATCAAAAAACAAAAAGGCACGTTTTTCGGGTCGCTCGGGGGCGGTGCGAAAACAACACACATCCCAGTCAGTAAAATCTAATTGAGGTAAGATTTCACCTTTCGCTAATCTCAAAATCCTTTCTTTGGATATGTGACCTAACCTTTGATGCCATAAGAAAGCAGAACATTCATTATGTGCACTATGTTTATTGCCTATATTGTGCTCAACATTAACAACATTAAACAAGGATTCAACAATTTAAACATCAGATTAAAATGAATACAAACTATCAAATTAAAGTTACCAGAACCATAATAGACTTATGTTTGTACAAATGAAAAAACACCATTACCAATCTTTAAAATTTAAAACCAAATATTGTCCAACCTCCCTTACAGAACTAAATTTCTAGCCACATTCAGGAGGAAAATAGAGATACTTTTCAAGATCCAGATAAACAACCAGTGTCCAGGATTCAATCTATAAGTCCCAATTCCTTCTATTCATCCTTCATTCTATTTCCCATTTGTATAGGAAACTTCTCAGTTTTGTTTATAGGTTGGGATCGAAAGGAAATCCCTGTTTATAAACATGAAAGACACATTGAGTAGTTGCACCAGATCTAACCACCAGGTATTATTAGGCACTTCAATAAGATTTTGATTCAAAACATACGAAACGTTAAAATATATTCTTTCTTCTCAAACCAGATCTTCCTTTTCGGAACATCTTTCTTGAAGTGGACCATTCTTTTTACAGGAATTTTTACAGAAGTAGCACTTCAACTCCTTATGGATTTGGCCCTCATTCACTTTCATTGGGGCTTTGTCCCTTTTCTTGCCTTTCTTTCCTGATTTGTTGCTGCCGCTACTAGCTCCATTATGAAAAGTGAAATTGATGGAGTGTTCCTTCATCTTCTTTAGTCTCCCTTCCTCTTGTATCAGCATGGCCTTAATTTCTTAAATGTTCCATTTTTCCTTAAGGGTATTGTAATTCACCTGGAACTGACCAAACTTACGAGGGACTGAGTTGATAATGAATTGAACTAAAAAGGACTCGCTCACATCCATACCCATCGATTTCAATCTAGCTACCAAATTCTGCATGCTAGTCACATGATCATGAATGGATTGTGACCAATCAAACTTTTTGGTCGTTAGCTCACTCATTAAGGACCCTACTATGGATTTACCCTACTATGGATTTGTCAGTTATATCCGATTGGGAGTATTCATTAATCTTTAACATGTACTCTCTAGCATCGTTCATTTTGGGCATTGATGTCTTAACATTTTCAGCCATTGTCATCCTCATTAAGTTCAAGCTCAGCCTGTTAGACAGCTCCCAAGCCTCATTATGAGACTTGTCAACTTCTATACTGGTCTCTATGATGGCTGCTGGCTTTTCAGAGACTAATGCTAGATCCAAGTCTAGAACTCCTAACTGATAATGGATTTGTTCAGACCAATCAGCATAGTTCAATCCATTCATTGAACTTAATCAACCCGTGCCGGGAAAGCAATTAGCGAAACAGTAGAAGAAAATTGCCCAGCATATACACTTATACTCATACAGTTAACACTCTTGAAAACAAAAACTTAAATGGCGATTCACAACAAAATAACAGAAACTTAATTATTGCATTTAATTCACTTAATTATGCATTTAAATTCACCTTTGGGTAATACTTAAATACATAGCTTTAATCAATAATGATGCCAAGAATAAAATACTCTAATAGACCTTCATTGATACACAGGAACTCGCGAATTTGATATGTTATTTAAGGAGTAGAGGCACGCTCGTGCTTCTCTTTGGAACTCAGGGCACGCCCGTGCTACTCTCTGGAACTCAGGGCATGCTCGTGCTACATTACAGCTTGGCCCGTGCTACTCTCTGGAGTTCAGGACACGCCCGTGCTAATTACAGCATGAACCGTGTTATTCTTTAAGGTCTGTAGCACACCCGTGCTCATTACAGCACACGTGCTCCTTTCTGGAGTCCAGTTTTAGCAATAATACAATAAGAAAATATCCATGTTACCTTTGGGTATACATACATATTTATCAAATACAATGATAGGTCTCTTTGACGCCATTGATTATAAGTAATGGTCTACCTTTGGGTAACCTGATAGGTCTCTTTGACGCCACTGATTATAAGTAATGGTCTACCTTTTGCGGTAACCTCATAATCATATAATCAATGATCTTCAATGTTCAATTTTATCTTTTATGTCATAACGCGCCGCATCACGATGATAGTGAACAATTTGAAAAAAACTGCATAATCCAAATATCTTACTAAAATGTTCAATTTTATCTTTTATGTCATTTAACGGCATCACATGATATGAACAATTGAAAAACTGCATAATCAAATATCTAAATAAATCCAAACAAGGTTACTTTGGTGACTAACAAGTTTTCCATTTATTAAATATTAAATTATGCAGAAACTTATGAGATTGAATTAAGATCTCAAAACTTTAATGACATTATACAATAAGATGTCTTGATCTTTCTTTTATAAATCAGAATAGAATAATTTAGAAAGCACAAAGAAAACAAATAGTTTTTCAATTTCTATAACTTTGGCTTCGTTTATACCAGATTAAAACAATTTCATAATACAAAGTTAATTTCCATTAATCAAGCTAAATACAAAATCTATCAAATAAATCTAGAACAAACTAGGCTCTGATACCACATGTAAAAACTTTAATGCTCTCCAAATTGTTTTGTCCAGAAATTATTTAATAGGAAAAACTGTTAACAGAAGCGTACCTTGATTCATAGCCATTGATTACCTCGTTGGCTTATTCGATTCTTACTATTGTCGGAGATCCGTGTTTTATTCACTCTAGCCTTTTGTCCGTACTCTTCTCTTAATGGCCAAAGATTAATCAACAGCAATGGGAGTTAATCTTTGCACGTTCTCTCAAAACAACCTGTTATCACTATGCGTTTTAAGATAGCCATCACCCACTCTTAATCTTTTCGCTGTTGATTTCCTTTTCTTTTATAAGACAGAAGAAGGGTATTAAAACCCTAACTGGTTCTCATCCCATTAAGCCCAATAGTCATCATCTTGGGCCACCTTAATTAGAACCGGCCCTTTAATTACATGAGCCATATAGATTGTTAAAATAATCTAACACTGAATACAAGCAGGTCTCTAAGGCTCCTAGTCCTTCTTCACCGTCTGACAGAAATAAATGTTGGATTCTACCAAAAGAAGGCCTGTTAAAGTGAACTATGATGTTGCGGTAAGAACAGATGCCACATGCGGGTTTGGCATGGTGATTAGAAATAGCGCGGGTGTAGTTATGGCCTCTGGCTTGATGAGGGGTCCTTCCTTTCTGTCGCCTAAAGAAGCTAAAATTACTGCTATGTTTTTTGTCATCTCAAAAGCTGTGGAGCTCAATTTTACTACTGCTGTCTTTGAATCGGATTGTCTTCCCTTGGTCACTAGCTTGAAGACCCGTTCTATGGCTCGATCTGATCTTGGCACTCGCATCTTGAATTGTTTGCTGGCTTCTCGTCAATTTATTGCTTCTCATATCACTCATATTTACAAAGAATGGAACGTAGTAGCCCATTCTCTTGCACAACTAGCTTTTAGTATTGATTTAGAAGAGGATATCTGGACAGAGAAGGTCCCTCCCTCTATTATTCAGTTTGTAATAGCTCATACTATTGCTTTTCCTCAATACATTTCAACAAGTTCCCCTAAAAAAAAAAAAAAAAAATTGTTTTGTTTATTTTATTTTATTTTTATACTTACAGGAGATGTCCTAGCCCATGTCAATTTTAACCGTCCATGATAAACTTAGTTAATTCCGTCCGCCATCGGAGGCAAAACGGCTAGCTCAGAAAAATTTTCGGTACAGAGGATCGAACCATAACCTAAGCCATGGTGATCAATTTGTTAATTTTATTAGCTATCAGATGTTGTTAGTTATTATATTTTTTTAACCTCAAATTCTCATTATACTATCAAGTTATTAACAATAGTATAAAATGATTTATAATATTACAATATAGATAAAAGAAATTAATGAAAATTAAATTAAAGATAACGTGCACTGCATGTAAAAAAAAGAAAAAAAAAAGTAAATTTAGAGAAAAAGAGATCATCTTTATGAAACTCTCCATCTTTTAATACGATAATAATAACAAGATAGAAGGACTATGATTTGATAAAGACCCATCCACCCAGGTATAATCCAATGGATACTGAGCACAAAACTCCAAATGCTTAAAAACAAAACAATCCCCAACTTCCCATGTATTGCTCCTTTTCTAACATTAACACTCTCCACATTTAGTTTCCACTATCTATTTATTATTATTTTTTTATTATTATTACTATTTGTGGTGATGATCTTATCAACCTCATTCTCATCAGTTATCTCTTAAATATTAATGAAACAAAAAGCCAAATTTCTTTTTCTTCCTTTTATATTTTTCAAACCTCCGACTGCACGTAGTTCTGTTCTTGGATTAGACTGCAAATTTTAATTTTTATATGAAAAGAAATTTCAAATGGAAATGATTGAATTTTTTAAAATAATTTAATATTATCAATTTTTAAAATAATTTAATATTTTTTTTAAGTATTGCGAATTCAAATTGCCAGGTAGGTCAAAGTATATGTATACTGTATAATATATAATACTTAGCAATTTTAGTGCTTGGGGATTGTTATCTCAGTGGTATAGTTCTTCTTTAAAACGTATGGATTTTTCATTATAGTTCTCGTTGATGTTTTAACAAACATATCATTTTGATTTTTAACACTGTAAAATACAATATATTTTAGTTATTAATATATTAAACACTTCTTTTTTTTTTTTTTTTTTATATAAACTTCTTTTTTCTGTTTTTTTTTTTTTTTTTTGGTTTCCTCTTGGACAAAGAAGGGGAACAATATTGAGCACACATCATGAATCTCACCAAGATAATTATCTAGAGAAAACGTCCAAAAATCAGGCGATATAAAAAATAAGGAAGGGACCTTTTAAGAAATATACTATATCTGAAATTAACAAACCAATTAAACTGTAGTTTAATCCCTCCGAAGGCTGTATCCGACAATAATTTTTTAGATAGCTAATATTTTTTATTGTATTCGATGATATAACTTTAGATATTAAGGTAGTGTTGTATAAAAGTTAATCCATGTAAAGTTTAGTTTTTTAGCTTTTTAGAAAAATTTACTAAAACAACTAACAGTTAAACGCTACTAAAACATCGGTTCAAAGATAAAACTAAATCATTTTTAGGACAATAATTTTTCATTTTCAACAGTAAACATTTTTCGGATTTGATGAACTTATTATAACTTTATAAATAGTATACATCTATTAATTTACAAATCATTGCACATGTAAATATAGTTTAGCAATAAATACATATCTTCCTTTTTAATGCTAATTGAAAAAGAGGGAGAAAAGAGCAATGATAAAGGCAAAACTTATTTTACAGAGAAATATATGAAAAATCAAAGAACTTTATTATATGAGAAGCCATATTAAAAAACTGAATGAATTCAAGAACAACTCAAAGTTATATAAGCTAATAACTAACCTATTTATGGAGAAGGGCTAAATAAAATAAAATATGATATATACTTTTTTTTTTTTTTTTTTTAAGGGGTGGTAAAATAAAATCATGATATATACTTTTTTTTTTTTTTTTTGAAAAAGGAATGATATATACTAATTTAGTTACAGTAAAATTTTATTATGTGTAAGAATAAAAATATTTGAGGTAAAATTAAAACATTCAAACCCAAGAAATTGCTTAAAGCGGGTCATAATATATTTTACTAAAAAGACAAGAATAAAAGGAAGAAAGGAAAGAGTAGTGAAAAATAGAACCAGTTGGTGGGTTCAAAAGTTTTTTTTTTTTTTTTTTTTGAAAGGAATGATATATACTAATTTTTAGTACAGTAAAATTATATGTGTAAATAAAATATTTGAGGGTAAAATTAAACATTCAAACCCAAGAAATCTTAAAGCGGGTCATAATATAAATTTACTAAAAAGACAAGAAATAAAAGGAAGAAGAAAGAGATGAAAAGAAACCAGTTGGTGGGTTCAAGTCAATGGTGTACCTGGCATACATCCAAAGGCATTGGCAGGGCCCAACCATGGTGTTGGTGGATTGAGAAAGGTTGAAAATGCCTGTTAGATATGCAAATTTTGTCAATGTCATACAGTATTATTAATATTTTCCAACCAGCAAAGCCCAAATCTGGTACATTCAACTTTAGTTTATTAAAAACACTTTTTTCCGTTGCGTCTCAAGGTGAGATAGAATGACAAAAATCTTTTCTCTCTTAATTAAAGGTTTTGAATTCAAGTTCTGGATATAAAATCTCTTTAAAGACTTGGGAGAGAGCCGCTTCCGAGATTATGAAAAGTGATGAATTTTCATAAATGATTATAAAATTTTATTAATCTCTCTTAATAAATGATTATAAAATTGTTAATATAAAAAAATGCTTTTCAACATTAAAAGCACAGACTAATTAATTTTGGGGCACAATTGGAAACACAGTGTCTAATCAATTTAGGAGTGATTTGGTTTATTTATTTATATCCCTATCATTTTCCCAACTAACATTGTGCTACCATAAAAATAAAACCTTTCTGTTAAGTAAAAAGTAAAGGGTAGATAGGACATAATAAAGCATGATTAATCATACGGTGATTCCCAGCAGCTACCTAAAGGCATTTTTTATTAGAGATTCCCAGTGTCTCCCACTCTTGAATTTCTTGTCCGTGCACAACTCAATAAGCTACTCCACCTTTATCGTAAATTTTGGCTCTATTAGTCAATGTCAAGAAAGAAAAACACGAAGCAATCAAATTTCAAAATTCAAAATTTAAGATTATGAAAAGTGATGAATTTAGAAAGCCCAAATGAATTATTTCCTTGGAAAAAAAAATATTGGTGGTTGCTACAATTACCAAAGATAACTAGTAATCAACCATGGTAAATAGAATAATGAGTTTATACTTATTATCTTTGGAAAAAATATACTTAATCTCTAAATTATATCCTAACCAACATTTTTTTTTCCTTTTAAATAATTATAATTTGGAAAAAGTATAGTAGTATCCTCTGTAGATTACAAAATATAACTAATTTGTCGTTGTCTTTTTTAAAATAGACTAAAATATCTTTATAGTTTACTTCCTTCAGACTATAAAGTTCTTACGTCTAATTTTTGC
Organism: Jatropha curcas; assembly: GCF_014843425.1. The sequence continues at coordinate 1,261,136 of NW_023590966.1, forward strand.
ATTTGTTTCCATTAAATATCTTACAAAATGATAAAAATATCCCTTTATTTTTAGAAATACAAAGATAGAGTAGTTGTATTCTTCAAACCATAGGGACCCTACTATAATTTTTTAGTATCTTTGATATCTATATTTTCTTGTTGACTTAATAGAAAAGATGTACAAAATGGACAGAAGGACCTAGTAGTATAACATAAGCAAAACATAGAGACAAATTGGTATATTTAAAAAAAAAAATAGAAACGAATTAATTGAATTTCGCAAACCACAAGGATCATAATGTAATTTTTTCGTATAATTTTACCTTTTGCTTTTACTTCACTATCATATCCTTTTACCTAAAAAATGAACTCTTTATCATTAGACAAATTTTTTCGGTGGAAAGAGCTCAGATTTTAGACATACAGTTAGGCGTGGCCGATTTATTAAATCGCCGGTTCTGGTATACTAATTGAAAGTTTAAAATTTTTTAATTTTTGAACCTGAACTAAACTCCTAAGCTGTTGATTTAGGTCTACTTTCAAATTTAGTCGATTCCAGTGCAGTTGTAATGAACTAACAATAACTTAGATTACAATTTCAATACAATTTTGGTGATATGTGTATTATCTTTAAAAATAAAAATAAAAATTCTATTCTAGAGGTATGCCTTGTCTCCAAAAAAATTAATATGAATTTGAAAAATATTGATAAATTTTATTTTAAATAATTTTTAGAATGCTTGTAAATAGTCAAATAAGAAATAAAATTTATTAATTTTCTAAATAAATACAAAATAATCAAATAAAATATGATTTTATTTTGTCAAAAATGTTATTAATGAAATAAATTATTAGAAAATTTTGAAAGGAAAAAAATGTTTCAGACAATGCAATTTCAAAAGCAAAAATTTTGAAAGGAAAATAATGTAATTTTGAACTAAGTAAAAGAGTTTGAAAGGGAAAAAAAAAAAAAAAAAACGTTGTAGAATAATATATAGACCAAGTATTTCAATATTTTTTTACTTTTTGCTACTTTCACCTTTTAAGTCTTTTAGCTTTTTAAGTCAATGTATCATGTAGTAGCAGAATTTAATTACACTTTTAACTAGGTATAAAATAAATTAGGTGATAAAAATAATTTTTAGAATAAAAATAAAATTTTGGTTAGAACTGGACTAAATTACTTATTTCAGATTAATTCAAGTTCATTTTTGAATATTAATGGAAATCTTAACTAGACAGTTAATCAATGGTTCTGATAAATTTTGAAGGTTTGGTTCTGGTTGGAATTCGAACTAATGGCTCTATCTATGTATAGTTATCTTTTAGATGGAAGAGATAGAGTTTATAGCATTAACCATGTAATAGTATAGTTATTATTACTTATTATTGAAACTAAGATTTACATTTAATAAATCATTTATGGTATATTTACAATTGTTATCTTTTATCCTATACTAATGGATGATTTGATGTATAGAGTTTATTTTGTAGATAGAAAATTAAATTATTTTGTTCATACGAGATATAAAGTTTGTTCCCAATTTAAGGTGGAGCTGACAAACCATCGGTATGATTATAGCACAAGATTATATATAATTTATCTTGATTATGAGAATGGTTAAATTCCAACTTCTTGTGATAGTGCATGTTGTATGTATTGAACGTGAACAAGTAGAGAATAAGTGTTTTTATATTGACTAAATAAAAAAAATTCTCTAGTTCATTAATAGATATATATATTAATTACTCTTAATTTTGATTTAATTATTATAAATAATGTATGTTGTCTATTGCTTTGATTTATTAAAAGGGTGAGTTTCATTGTAGAACAATAAACTCAATGAGTTGGATGATAACAATGTGCATTTGTGAAATATCAATTCATTGATAGAATTCGTGTCTCGGTATAGGCATTGATGATGTTGTTTGAGAAACTTATAAGTTTTCATTGTGTAAACCCTACAAGTGGATTTTGTATTTGACACAGGAAATAAGTTAAGTGAAATTCTTGAGGAATTAAATTATCAATTAAATAAATAGTCAATAATTTAATTTAATTGACAGGCATCTGTAATCTTAACATAGAGAGTTTGTATATTTTAATGTTAAGAGATTAATAAAGAATTCAATTATGAATTTTTAGTGAAATGGCCTATCACAAGTCCATCATGGTACGACTCACTCGGAAACTTCCTTCGTGCAATAGCGGTGTGAGCCTTAGGCTCTAATACCATGTCAAATCTGGTATTTTGAAGCTATTTTAATTTGTTTATCTGTCTGTTATATAGCATTTATTCATCTTACGTATTTTCAAACTGGGATTAACCCCACATACTTATAAATATATCCATTCTCAAAATTTAACTCTGATTTTATTTTTATTTTTTGCCTCCAATGTTTAAAGCATAGTTCTGTGTCTATCGTTAGTGTTTACCTAAAACAAATCAATTAGTATTTGCATTAGTTTTATATAATATAAAAGGATTTTAGCGTTTTGCCTATTTTTCCGATTTCGTAAATATCTCTTTTTTATATTTTAACTTGGTAAAAACCCGTGTATTACGTGGGTTGCTCTTTTACTCTATATTATACTTTTAGTTTTTAATTTATTCATAATTTATAAGTTGTTTAGTATATATGGTTTCGTAGTTTATATAGACCTTTCAAAACTTAAAAAATTAAAAATGATTGACTTGAAAAAATATAAGTTGATATATATGCAGAAGAGAAAAGAAAAGTTGAAAAATTCATATATATATAAAATATAGATATTGAATTTCACTTTTTCTATCTTAATTAATCTAATCATAAAATAAAAGAAGAAAAAGAAAAGTTGAAAAATTCATTATATATATAAAATATGATTATTTGAAATTCACTTTCCTTTTTCTATCTTAATTAATCTAATTCATAAAAAAAAAGGATAAATAGTACAAATTTAACAAATTAATAGATAAATAATTATTTTTTAAGTTAATATTAATTTTTAAAATAAATTATTAATGGCTTTGATTAATTTCTAATAATTTAGATTAAACAACTATTAAAATTTCTTAAAATTATTAGGCATTTATTGAATGTGATTTAAATAAAATTTTATACTATTAAGTATAAGTTAAACTATTTAAAGATAAAATTTTATAAAAGATATGTATTTGATAAAAGGATAAAGTAAAAAAATTTAAAAATTAAATAGATAAATAATTATTTTAAGTAAATATTAATTTTTAAAATAAAATTATTAATGGCTTGTGATTAATTTCTAATAATTTAGATAACAACATTAAAATTTTAAATTATTAGGCATTTAATTTGAATGTGATTAAATAAAATTTTTATATATAAATATAAGTTAAACTCATAAAGGATAAATTTTATAAAGATATGTATTTGATTTTAAATTGGAACTCCTTAGAAGATTTGACAGAGATTTGAAATTATTAAATTATTTAAAATTTTATTAAATTATTTTCAATGTGAATTTGAAAATTATTAAACATCCCTTAATTAGTTATAGATATTGAATCTATTTCTAACTAAAATACTTAATTATGAGTATGGTATGACTTTACATAAAAGTTTAAATGAATTCATTTAATTTAAATTCGGTTAATTAATTGGTATGGTTTGTTTTATATAAATAAAATGTTTCAAAAAATTAGACCACCAAAACGTATTAAATTAAAATATTATCATAAGATGAAATTATATACAGCAATTTTATACTCTTTATTTTAGCACCTAATTCTTTAGATAATGATTCAATTCAATTGTATGCAATAAACTTTGTCAAGTTTATCTTTGCATAAATTCCTCAAATAAGATACCACATTATATATATATATATATATATATAACTCTTTCAAAATTCAAATACTAAAATCATATCAAATCTGAAGTTGTATGCAATATAATAATTCAGCAATAGAAAAAGCTCTAAAAAAAATACATTAATATTACTATAATGATAACTACATGAATTAAAATATAAAAACTAAAAAAACTACATGAATTAAAATATAAAAAAATAACAACGAATAGAAAATTTTTTTATTCATAAAATTTTTATTCGCTAACATATACATTTCTTAACTCTACTACTGCATTAAGAGAATAACTAAGGCAAAGATTGTAGGCTTGTAGCTAACAATTAGTAGCAATTCTTGAAAATTAGATTGATCTTTCCTTGATTTGCAAGATTTTCAATATTAACAGTTGATGCTATCTTGTGCGGCTTTAGAGCTGTAAATGAGAGAATAGAATGATAGATTAATGTTTTTGTTAGAAAGAAATGAATCATATTATATATATATTAAAATAAAAGAAAAAATTATAAAGAAAATCATTGTGTTCAATTATTAGTTATCTGTTAAAACATCAAACAATCACAAAAATATGGTAGAAACAAAGGAGAAAAAAAAAATACTTTGTTCATGGTTCCTGTTGGAGATTCCGCTAGAGGAATAGAAGGCTCAAATTTAATTCTTCGTTTAGGAAGAAGAGAATAAATATAGAGAGAGAAAGGAGAAGAAATAAGTTTCAGAATTTTAAATTTTATGAAGGATTGTTAAAGTATGGATTAATTAGGGATTGAAAATTATTTTTTCAAAATAATAATTATCTAAATTGACATGGTAATAAAAATTTATAAATTTGTGGAAAAAGAAAAAAATAAATGATAAAATATTAAAACTAAGAAAATTTATAAAAAAAAAAAAGGAAAAAGGAATATAGAAACAGGAGAGTGTCATGTGAGCTTCCTAAAGATTTTTTTTGATTGAGTATTATATTTAGATATATAGATTTTTTAAATAATAGTACTTTCATTAAACCAAAAACTAAAAGATAGTCCTTTTTAATCTTGAAAATAATTTAATTTTCAATACGCGAAGTATTACACAGCAAAAGTAATTTTCTTATTTAATAACAGCTCTTATATTTTTGTAAATAGAGACTCGAAAATTATTTATATTTCACTAATCACATCTTTAAAAAAAATAAAATAACAAATAATCCAAATTTGATAAGTTAGTTCATATATATATATATATTTTTTTTCTTATACATTTTTGAAAAAATTTGTAAATGATAAAAATCAAATTAGATTTAGAGAGTGATTTTGGTATAATAGTAAAGTCACTCCACTTGTGATTCGTGAATTAGAGTTACGAAAATAAATAACTTGTAGAAAAAAATAATAGAAGGTTACATACCAGCAGCGGAGCGAGGGATCAAATTTTGGAAACATTTAAAAAAAATTTAGGAGAGGCCATATAAAAAAAATAATGTTTTTTACAAAAATTGAATTATAACACAATCTAGCATCAAAATGAAAAAAAAAAAAAAGAAAAGATAATAATAATAAAAGAAACCCACAACTTTAAAACTCTATTTTGCATTAATCAACACAATGATCTCTAATCCATCATATTTGATTTGAACATAATGATTGAGGTTGTAGTTGAACAAGGTGGGTAAAGAAAAAGGAGAGATGGAGATATGCCACTACCTCAATTAATGCATTATATATATTTGTTACTTAACATTGCAATTGGCTTTTTTTTTTTTTTTTTAAATTTATAATAGCCTTCACTTTCCTTTCAATTATTCTAAAAGTGTTTCCCATCTTTAATTCTTGACTAGATAGATAGATATCCCAGTATCCTTCTTCTATTACATTTATTCAATTTCTGCCTTAAAAAGCTTTCATGTATCTAACAATACTAGAAAGGTGAAGCCTGTTCCACATTACAATGTTAGATACCATAGCGCCTCTCTTTTTCTCCTGACTATTGCAACTTTGCAAGAGCTTTTGCCAAAGAGGATATCTTCGGACCCACCAATGTTGCTGTGTGTCTAATTTTTGCCATTTGTACTTTAGTTCATTTGCATCGTAAGGGATCCATAGGACAATATTAGCTGTTTTAGTAGGTATTAATTGTTAACTATTAACTTTTAGCAGATAGTTATTTATATAGCGATTTCAATTAGAAGTGTTCTGTAAAAAATAATTGTTTAATTAGTTGAATGCAGAGAAAAAAATAATGGAAATGTCAAAAAAATTTAAATAACAGATAAACGTTAAAGTATTTAACATTTCATTTTTATCAAAAGCTCATCAATCTTTAGAAGCTATTATAAAGGTATGTTACCGAATACTACAATCAATAGAAATAGAGCTGACTTGATCAAAATGTTAAAAACTAAGCTTAAGTTGTTGCCAAAGAGCGCCAAGGTGTACCAAAGTCCACGTCATCTCCAAATGAGGCTTTCAATTTATTATAATTTTATTGGGATAAGTATAATTATTATTGATGTATTAGATTTATTTTCAACATAATTTTAAATTTAATGAATAATAATTCGTTTTTATATAAAATAAACTTATAACAAATAAATTTAAAAAATAATAAATATTTTTGAAAAAAATAAGAAAAGTAAATAACTTTATTTGGGTTACTTTAAAAAAGTTTTGATTTTTCTTAACATATAATTTCGTCCTTATTCTTAAAAAAGAGGTTTTCTGAAAATAAATGAAATACAAAAATTATAATATAAAGGACATTAAATTTAATAAATAAATATGAACTATTAATTCTAAAAAATTGGAAATGAATCAATCTGTTAAAAAAGATTGTTGTCAAATAATAATTAAAAAAGAAAATTAAATATTAACCGACTGATTTGCAATTTGTTCCAATAGATGGTTAACAAAGTTCCTAGTTAATTTAGATTCAATAATCAGAGGTAAATGTTTCTTCTGAACAAGAAACGTCAATGTCCTTTCGCCAGAATTCCACACAGCACTCTTCAAAACACGGCCAACACCACCTTTTATTGCTTTAGATAAACAATACTATAAGTCAAAATTTACTTTTAATTCAGAAGCCAATTTGTTAAATTTCGGAACACTCAAATCCCACCTACTACTACTTTATTTCTTTCTTTTGATTTTACTAATGGAGTTGGTACTTAGAATCACGACTACGGTAAACAATCACGAAGCTAAAATTTATAAATGATGAGCAAAATGGTTAAAGGTGTTTTAAAAATTTTTCTAGATCAAGGTTTGAATCACAGGGTAGTTAGGGATTTTTTTTGGTAAATAAAAGAGCATAATTACTCTTTTCCTCCACAAGGTAGCTCCGTCCCAGATAATAATTTAATAATAAGGGCTAGTAATAAACTGGTTATATATATAAATATATATATATATATATATAACCAATAGACTCACGTTCCTCAGATATAACGTAATTTACATAATAAGGGCTAGTTAAATTAAATGTTTATCATATATAAAATTAAATATATATTATTATATAACCAATAGAAAGAAGCCGTAAGGGATAGGTAAAAAATATATATATATATATATATAACCAATAGAAAGACGTAAGGGAGTAAAAAAGAGATTTTAATTAAAAACGGTTTTTTTTTTTCCTTTTCCAAATAAAAAATGTTGAAAGTTAACTCCAATCCACATGAGTTTAGCAAAGCATAACCAATTTCAAGTCTGGATAAATCAGAAGAAGGCCGTTTGCAGTAGGTTGACAACCAGATTAAAATTAGTCAAATCCCAATATGAATTCTCTGCCAAAAATCTTTCTTTATCTTTAACTTTTATGTGTGGTTAAGGAAAGGAAGTGATGATGATGATAACACTAGTGTACTCTTCCTACTAACGCCGCAAAATGCATACTGCTCTGCTACCAATTTCTCTTTTCTTTTTCTCATCTACGCCATAACGTCCCACGCCTACCACTTTTAATCTTCAGTTTCCTACCGTCATTGATCATCCCTCTCAAATTTATATGCTTAGTTTCTGGTAACCGGATGCCGTTATCTCACACGTCAGCAAAGTTGTTCCCTTCTCATTTCTTGTTGTTGACTGCGAACTCCATTACCGCCATTATTCATGAAAATGAAAAATTAAACTGGTGTTACTTTCTAAATTATGTGAACGTACGCAATTTTAAAAATCCAAACATGGTGGTCCAAGCGCAATGAAAAGGGGAAAAGGTATAATCAATCAATCAATGAATACCTTCGACAAAGAAGAAATCATCTTGTTTTCTTTTATTTTTGTCCTATCTTAAACGGAGGTAGATGACATGGAAAGATTGGTGGACGGACCCCGCGTGGTGATGGGTCCATGCGTATTTAAGTTCGAGCCCACGTGATGGCCTCTGCTCTCCATCATATTTCTCTTCTCTCGGCCCTCATTAAAAACCAAGCTCCGCTGCCAAGTCTCTATGTGCGCTTCCTTTTTGTGCAAGCAGAAGCAGATCAGGTGAATTATAGTTTTCTGCAACCACATAATTAAACAACAACTAACACACTCAGCGTTTTTCATCCTTTTAAAAACTAACTTTCAATTTACTTACATTATTATATTTTATTAAAAGTTAAAGTTTTTTGTAGGTAAGAATACGAGTATAGGTGGCTCTATCGTTTTGCATTGTTTGGGGTACACAGCTCAATGGTTAAAATTGGAAAGAAAAAAGACAAATTAAATTAAATTTTATTTTATTTTATTTTATTTTATAGTAGTATTTGATAATAGGTGGGCGCGGCTACGGAGGGTAACATGTCCACTTAGACATGCATCCGAGTGTAAGGGTGAGTATGGTTTGATTTGGTGCGGTTTAAAAAAAAATTCGAATCAAACCATAATTCCGGTTTATAGATTTTTCAATCTAAACCAAATTATTTAATCAATGAAATTAAACTAAATCAAACTGCAAAAAGCAATTTGGTGCGGCCTGGTTTACAGCTTCATACCCTTAAAATAATTTAATATTATTTTAATCATAATTGGACAACATAATATGTAATATAACTCATAATTAATCATAATTCATACATGATATATAATATATAATATATAACATAAGTAAAAAATATAACTAGTAAAAAGGTGATCAGATAACATAAAGTATAACATGTAAAATAAAATATCAATGTTTACAATTTAAATTTTCAAAAATAATAAGATTATACATAATTAATATTCATGATCCACCAAATTGTAACCTACCAATAAGAAATTATTTATAAACAAATAAATTTCTTTCAATACTATAGCATTAAGAATATAAGAAATAACGTCAAAAAGAAATTGTCATGTTCACAACGGGTATTTTCAAAGTTTCAAATTAGATAAAATATATAACAATTAAATTAATAACACAATGACATCATAGAATATTAGTGCAGTTTGATCCAATTTTAAATGGTTTAATAAAATGAAAATCAAACCAAATTATTCTGAAGCGGTTTATTAAATTATAAACCAAATCAAACCGTTTAAAATAATAAACCATTTAAACTAGGTGGTTTGATGCAGTTTGGTTTGGTTTCAAGATTTAAACTATTTAATGCTCACCCGTATCTGAATGTAATGTTAAATAAGCAAGGGCTTCCAGATTCAATTAATTATGTCATATTAGAGAAGCGCTCAACATAAAATTCATCCTTCAGGTCCGGTTATCTACGCAATAAGCCCATTTAGGTAGAAACTGCAAAATAATCAAACTCATCACTTATACGATCATTTCTTATTAGTGAGATCCATTAAGTCAAATCAATCGTTTAGAAGTTCTTTTCTTATTAATGAATCCAAGAACATGTGAAGATCAAGCATTTAGCTCAGTCATGTCTAAGATTTAATCTCCAGATTCAATTATCTCCAGAGGAAAAAGTCTCCACAAACAACAATTACCAGCTGATCAATCAACAGCCTCTCGACATGAATCGATCAACACGCTCTCACCTACAACAATTGCAGCTGAAAAGGATGAAAATTTGGGTACGGTATAAATAATAATGAATTCATCTTTAAAATTTTTTACAGTTAGTTTGCTTTTTGACTTTGATTATTGAAAAAATTAACAAAAAAATTAATTGACTGAATGAAATCAGGAAAAGAGTGAGAATGTGCTAAAGAGTAGTTGAATGTTGACTATTTAATATTTGGAAATTCCCTCATTACCCTAGAAGGGTTATGTATATGAGACATATAATTCTCTAATTGAGAAAGAGAGATTAATTGACTTAAAAAATAGAAGTTGTATCTTCCAAATTAAGTGAATCTTAAGAATTCAATAATTATTAACCCTAACAGAAATGAAATCTGAGTGTGAATATCATCAAAAAATAATTAAGATGCATCTTAGATATTGGTTTCTTGCAATATCAAATTGCTCTAAGGTTCCGTTTATTTTCGTAAAATAATTTAGCTTTGAAAAATATTTTTCAAAGAAAATGTTTTCCTTGAAAAATATTTTTCAAATGACTTATTTTTCATTGTTTGGTTGCAGTATTGAAAATTAATTAAAAAATATTAAAATTTTTAACTCATAAGACTATAAAAATATAAATAACAATAGAAATTTTATTATTAAATATGAAGAAATAATTAATTATGAAAATCATGTGTGGCGGTGGCTGACGGTGGCCAGTGGTGGTAGTTGGTGGTGAACGGTGATTGGTTGTAGTGGCTACTGATGATCAATAAATTAAAAAATATGAATTTTTAAGGTTCTAATAAGTTTCTCAATCTACAGAAAATGTATTTCTCCTTAAAAATGGAAAGTCATTTTCCTTTAATCGGAAAAATAGTTTCCATTGACTTATTTTTCTTAACACGCCAAACAACAAAAAATTATAAAAAATATTTTTTTGCATTTTATTTTATGAAAATAAACGTAAGCATAAACCTTCACATGAATTCCTATAATTACAAATGCAAGTAAATGTAAATGCTAAAGGAATTCATTGTTCTGTTGTGAAAGCTTAACCTTATAGTCTTTGCTGTGTGCTTGTGCATCTCACACACTATCTGGTCTGTCTAATTCAGGAAAAGCAGCAGGAGCATGTCCATGTATCACTTGACTTTACAAACATGGATTTAAGATTTGTGCTAGGTGTAGTAATATTTATTCATTTTTTAAAATTTTTTATATTTATTTTCTCTATTTATTTATTCACTTTTTGCACTTTTATATATACTAGTCCTTTGTATGACGTGTATTGCACGTTGACTATGCTCATTATATACTATTTTGGTATCTATATAATATTAAATCATAAGTTTTGTTTAGATTAAAAGTTGACTATGCTCATTATATACTATTTTGGTATCTATATAATATTAAATCATAAGTTTTGTTTAGATTAAAATAAATACAAATGGTTAATTTGTTTACACTTTATCGTACAAATTACTTGTAATGTTACTTCTTATGTACTTAATTATATTTTTATATAATGAAGGGGTCTCAGAAAAAAGTTCCATACAATTCTTAGACCTAATCCTTTAGCCCCTAATCGAGCCATCATTCAATCTTCAACTCTCTGCCTTTAATCCCAAATGAATGTCCATATACAACTATAATGAAAAATAATAATAACTTATTTTGTATTGCTAGGTAAAAGAAAAGAAATGAGAAGATGATATGAATTGATAACGAAAATCACGTTGGCTACAGTCGCAGTATTACTTATTCAGTGTATCAGAGAAAGTAATATTTGCACATACACATAAATTCTTGAAACCTCAAAGTGACTGGAACAGAAATATATAGTTCTAGTTTTTTTCCAGTTTCCTAAATATTATTTTTTATAAGTCAAACAGATTTAGGATAGAAAAGAAAAAATAATAAGAAAATTAAAAATGCTTAATTATCAATAGGTCATCTATTTATTGCAAGGAAGATATTTAATCTCTTACTAAATTAAAATGACAGTAGTTACAAATTATTTAGTGATGAAAAAAATAAAAATTATTATTAAGTATAAAATTCTTTCAAAACTCACCTAACAAAAAAACGTTTCAATGTATATAGATATATCAATAAAATATTATATATTTTTTTTTAAATTAAGAAATTTTTCACTGTTTACCCATCCTCAGGTTTAATTATCTAAATTTTTATTTCAAAATTTACTTTTATAAAAAATATATCCAATCAAATCTTACAAAACATAAAGAAAAAAAATATTAATAAAAATAATATACTTTTTTGTCTTATTTTTTTATCTCTCTCCTAAATAAAATATTATAGTACTCTTTTTTGAAATTTATTTTCTTAAAAATATATCCAATCAAATCAGACAAATGAAAAAAGAATATTAATAACAATAATATATTTTCTTTTCTTTTTTATTTATATCCTAAAAAAATTAAATATTTTATAAATAAATATAATAATTTTCAATGTCTCGTTATCATATATATTTTATTAAAAAAATAAATTTAGTAAAGATAAAATTTAAAATTTTTGAAATGACTTCATTATTTTATATATTTATTTAAAACTAATGGTGAAAAAAAATTTAAAATTTTGAAATGATTAATTATTTTTATATATTTATTTAAAAAATAATTGGTGAAAATAACCTTTCATTCACCAAATTAGTGAAAATACTTATGGTTGAGAGGATTCGAACTTGAGACCTCTCATTTCTCACATAAGTGAGAAGACAGATCACATATGATTGGTTTTAAAAATAATTTTTATAAATATCCAATCAACTAATAAAACGTAATTTTCTAATTGGCTATGAATAATGTTATTTTAGAATGTCCTAATTTCATTAAGGGAGCTATAAAAAATCTCATTATTGTCTCCTATTCCCACATTTGTATAGTATAGATGTCGTGTAAATATATTGAAAATCATTTAAATATTCTTTGACACAATGAATAAGAATGGACATTTAGTCGATCTGGTTGAACTAAATTGAATAAATCGTATAAAAAAAATTGAATCGAAATATACTCTTTATGTAGCCAAAAAGAATCAAACAAGTTTTGTTTTTTTTTTCACTTAATTTGTAGGGTTTTAGGTTTTTCAGTTTTATATAATAAAAATCAAATCTGATTTGTCCATAAAAACCAAAACCAAATTACATACTTTCTTTTTAATCCAATCAAATTGATCGGTTGGTTCGATTTTTCAATTTGACCCTAATTATGTCCACTCCTTGAGTCCTAAGACAACACGATAGTTACGACACAATGGGGTGACTGGAGAAGCTTACAAGTTAAAATCAAATCTTATAAGTTTGTAAAATCCATTGTGAGAGGAGTAACATTGCCAATAAATAAATAAAGCATGAGAAAGAGCAAAAACAATTATTGCTGCTTTCTGTTGCCCCAGTGCTTTTTCTTTATTTAACCCACCATTTTCTTCTTCCTTAGCCTTGTAAACTTCCTCTTACTTTCTCGTCCCCCTCTCTTTCTCTCTCTCTGCCCCTACTGCAAATGTCTCAAGTCCATATAGAATCTCCAAAACACTGTGCTAAGAAAGGACTAAACGTAGACAAGCTCTACAAGAAGCTATTCTTTGCCTTCTCTGCATTTTTCACATCAATCCTATCTCTAATACTAATCATTTGGCTTATACTACGTCCAGCAAAACCTGAGTTCTCACTCAAAGAAGCTGACATCTACCAACTCAACCTCTCAGGCCTTAACCTTCTCAACTCTTCAATCCAACTTACCCTTCTTTCCAAAAATCCTAATGAAAAAGTAGGCATTTACTACGACGAATTACAAGTCTACGCAGCCTACAAGGGTCAGCAAATAACTGTGGGTTCTACTCTTCCTCCATTCTACCAAGGACATCAAGACAGCAACCTCTTGACTGCATCTTTGATTGGAACAGGACTACCGGTTGCTTCATCGTTCGGATACGAAGTCGGACGCGACCAGACTACCGGAAAACTTGTTCTTATTTTAAAAGTAAATGGAAGCCTCCGGTGGAAGGTTGGGACATGGGTTTCTGGTCGATATAGGCTTAATGTTAATTGTGTTGCTGTTATGGGTTTTGGACCTTCTTTCCCTACCGGACCCTTGAGTTCAAGGCAAGGGACTCAATGTTCTACTACAGTTTGAATTGATATTTTACTAACAGATACTAAGCAGCTAGTGAGTTCATTGCTTCTTTCTGCTTCCTATGTTATGGTTACTTGTGTGTGTTTCTGCTGCTCTTAATTAAGTTCTGTAAATTAATTATAACAAGTGATGAGATAGAAAATTCTATAATTATAGTTTAGCCAGTGCCAAGGGAAAGCTTGATTAATAATTAAGGCCTTGTTTGGGATTGAGAGTGTAAATCCGATCTTCTCTTTTTATTTCTTATCATTACAACTTCTGATTTTTCTTTGCATGTAAATGGTGATGCGGTGGAAAATTAAGGCGGATTTCATCTTTTTCAAAATTTTAAGTATATATAATTAGAAATTGCCCTGTCAATTCCTTTAACAAAGCAAGCAAAAAAGTTGGTAATGGAATATAATGTAATTTAATATATTTTTAGTGTAAATATTACTGTGAACATTACATACTGTTACGGATCATTAAACAGAGCTTAAAATTTCAATTGTTACTCTAAAAATTGTTTACTCATGGTTCATCAAAATTTGAATTGTTTTCCAAGTAGAAAGAAAGACATAATGGTAAAAAGAGATTCTGAAGAGAAAAGGTGGAAATTAGTTGCTTACTTTGCCAAGGATAAAATTTCCATGTCATATCTCAGCTCTTTAATGATTACAGCGAAAACACAAGTTGCTATGCTGCTAGGTACAACTTCTGGGTCTGGGTCCCTCTTAAACTTTATATTATATTTCAAGAATCTTTCCTCACACTTCTTCCAACATATGCATATACCAATAGATGAAATTGGATTTGAATTGAAATTGAATATACCATTGATTCAGGGGTTTAAAAACCTAACCCTTTGTATGGAAAGGAAAGGAATGAAAATATTTGAGGAAAGAAAATAATGAAAGAAAATAATAAGAAAAATAATGAGGAATTGTCAACTTCTTTTCCTACACGTTTGTGTTTGGATATAACAAAAGAAAGAAAATAATTTATTTTCTTTTATTTGGAAAGGGAAAAGTTTTAACGAAAAATAAATGTTATTATTGAAAATTGACAATTATATTGTCATTTAATTTATGGGCTATGTAAGAAATGGTTAAATTTTATTAATTGATTTGGGATATTTAGATAATTTAATAAAAATGAGTGAAATTTCATTGTTATTTCCTCCATTATTTTCTCTCCAATTGGTAGAGATTCAAAACATGTGGACTTCGGTGGAAAATAACTTTCCCTAAATATTTTCCCTAGTTATTTTCCTTTAAAAAAATATACTCATCCAAACAAAAGGTAAAAGTTGCCCCAGCCAATTCAAGGTTTCAATGTCTAGGTTGTGTTCGGCAATCACTTTTTAAGTAGCATTAGTTTTTCAAGTTCCAGTTAAAACGCTAAACGCTATCTTTAATAGTTTTTAGGTTGTGTTCGACAACAGTTTTATAACTACCCGGTCAAAACCCTAAACATTATTTTTTTATAGTATTCGATAACATAACATTTAAACTAACTTTCAGAGACTAAGGTACCGTTTTATAAAAATTAATATGTGTAACTTTTAGTTTTTAGCATTTTATAAAATACGTTTAATGAAACGCTACTCAAACAACTGCAAGGTAAACATTATTAAAACAGCTAACAGCTACCAAAATAGTTAGTTTTTCTGAACAGATCTTTATATTCTGATTGGATGGAGGTATTTTTTGAAGGAATCAAAATAACTGACTAAAATAGTTTTGGAAAGCAATTTTATCTTGTTTGGAAAAGAAGAAAAAATAATGAAGGAATGAAAAATTAATTTGTTTTTCTCTCTATCTCACATAGATAGAATCTCTCTATTTAGGAGAGATGGAATATTGAAGTTTCTCTAATTTTTATGCAATTACTAAAATGCTCAAACTACTTTTTTAATTAAATATTGAAGATATCGAAGTCTTCTAAAAGAATAAGTGAGGTTAAAATAGTAAGATATCAATATTAATAATTTTTTTCCTCTACAATTTTGCTTTTTTCAAACAAAGAAAAATAAATTTATTTTCTTTCCTTTATTATTTTCCTTCGTTAACCAAACACAAGGATAGAAAATAACAATATGTCGGAGCAACTTTTGATATTAAGACGCAATTACCCTCTATACTTTTCAACCAAAAAGTCCAAATATTTTTAAAACAATAAAACTTGTTCATAAAGCCACTATCCAAAGTCCAATCTTAAGCTTTATAAATCAAATAAACCCACTTCAGTTTATGCAATCTCACTACTCTTCTCTTTATTTCCCTGATCTGATCATGGCCAATTCAACAGCTGTTTGGCAAATCGAATCCACGCCTGAAATCATTTGATTTTAATTTTCCAATATTTTATTCATTTTTCTAAACGCGTGATTAAGCATTCGAGATTGATTCTCCAACACGGTTGAATATTTTATGTTTTTCAGATTAACATTGTTATTCCTTTTGGGAGCAATTTAAATCTGTAAAAAATGAATTTTTTAAAGTGTGATCGGTAAAATTAGCTATTTTTTAATTTTTAACAGTTTTAATAATATTTAACTTTTTAAAATAATTTTTTATTAAAAAGCTAAAGCTAAACCATAAAAGGTTAACATTATTCAAAAGGCTAAACAACACGGCCTTAAAAAGTACAGGGTAATCTTGTCCAAACATAAAACATTGCTTGGTTTTAACATTACTTGCTTTGACGTTTTCTCTTTGGTACCAAAATTTTCAAAAGCAAACAGCCTTTTGCACCATTATCTCAAAAAGCTATTTTTCTCTTAAACGTCTCAATTAACTTTAATGACATTTCCTTTTCTACTCAATGTATAATTGATGTATAAGTTGAGTTCAACAACTAAAAAGAATTTTGCTTTAACAGGGTTGAAAGGTGAAGATGGACAAGGTGACAGTGGGAGCATGGACAACCTGTTAACAAATAGAGTTGACGACAAAGCCATGACATGAGAAAGCAAAAGGTCTTTAACATGTAACATTTTTTCCTTGAGAAAATTTCATGCACAAATTGGTAAGAAGTAACCACTGGATATCCGAGAACCTACAAATCATGAGGAAGAAGCATGCTTTTAGACAAACATTTAAGGAGTTGAAGTTAGCTGTCTAAGAAGGGATTTCTGCACAAATCTGAATAGGTATCAAAATAAAAAGAAAAACACCATGCAGGACTAACTAGCAATAATGCTATTGGAGAAGTATTGCCTTACCAAATTTCAAAATCATCCACATTGAAGTCCAAATCCCAGGAAACTCGAGTGGAAAGAAATCTATTTGCCACAGAACATACCATTTAACAGCTTGCTACAGAAAATCAGATGGTCCTGCAAATAGAAATTCTAATCTCACACCATAGAGGTTCTGTCTCCACATCCATTATAGTATATTGCCAATTTGCCATGCCACCTGATATTTTCCAGCAATAATCATCATAGATCATAATATTAATCAACATTTAATTATCATTCAAGTGTACAAAGCCTGATTAATCTTTGGGTAGACTGTCATCACCCCATCAAGACCATTTCATCTTTTGGTTCCTCAATTGTCTTCTTTTGTTGTTTTATATGCACAATGGAAAATTAAAAGAGAGAGATTCAAAGAAGAAGAAGAAGAATCAAAATAGGAAGGACTTAGTTGCTTGCTTTCCCATGAAAGAAATTTCCACATCAATCCCTCCACTCTAAGGATTATCTTACTATGACTACAGGAGTCTTTCCTTTTCCTGAAAATACCTTTCCCACTGGCTTTCATCCATGTATGTAAGTTACTGAATTGGATCTTACAAGAATTATACTATAGAGTACAATATCCAATCAAGCCAATTCAATACAAAATCTTCCAATGGTCCAACTTCCAGTGAAAGAAGAAACCACAAACTGATATTTAAGGCTTTTATTTTAGTTACAGTATCAGACTGCAGTCACTATTCTCTGTTCCAATTTCCTATTTGTCATGGACACGCACATAAGCATTAAATTGGACATGAAATCACATACAACTGCTAGCTTTCTGATGGGTGATTATGTGGGTTAGAAGCTACCGATAATCCTTTTGTGACTCACCTAAGAATAGCTGAGTGAGCACTAAGTCCTGACAGATGTATAGAAAGACAGATAATTAGTTGTGAAATAAGGAAATCCTTGTACACCGTTAGACGCTAAAGCAATAGGAAAACACTATCAGGAAACTAGTCTGCACTCTAGTAACTGTTGCTGGACCGAAAGCTGTTGCCAGAGACAAGAATACCACAGCTATTGAGAAATTGCAATATAACATTAATTTGCCTCACAGTTACAACCTTTAGTCCCTAACCTTACACTGTACAACCTTCAGTCCTAACCTTACAATATATGACTGCTATTTACCTTCAGCTCATTTGCAGCCAACAGTAGGACTCAAAACCCACTCGCCAGCACCCTGATACATTGAATTACCACCATAATCTTCTCATTTCACTGAAGAAACAAATTACATTGCCTTAGTCTAGATTTGTGAAAGCTACAATGGCCAGAGGTACATAAACAGAGGTCTGTCTGTTTGAGAAATTCAAGAACCAGTAATCAGAATGAAACAAGACTATCATCACAATCCAAATATACAAAGGAGAAATGAATTTGAGAATTGTGTTGCAACATATTAACTTTCCAATTGCAAGTTGGAGACAATGAATAGAAATCTGTAGTTCCTATATTTAACTCTATAATATTAACCTTCATACATGTTAAAACAGTACACTGATTTCTCAGCGTCTCACAGTCTCAATGCATTATATAATCATACAAAAAGCAACATAACGATAAAGGTAGCGTACAACTCAAAATTGCAACAATGTACTGAAAGCTGAAAAATCATATTGCCATATATCAAGGTTGAACCGAATCAGAACTAACCCATTTCCAGAAATGTTTCTTAACAGAAACAGCTTTATCTGCAGCTCTCTTTTCTTCAGAATCAGGATACTCCTCCACCTCCTCTGTACAAAACTCTTCTTCAGGTAATCCATCCACCATCACATCCATAGAATGTAACACATAACGGGCAGGCAAGCCCGGATACGAATTTGAATTCCTTTCCTCAATCTTCTCTTTATATGAACCAGGCACAATCTTTATAGTTCCACTATCATTCACTATCGATCCAAGCTCTTCTTTAATAGCGCGATAGACAGCGGCTTCAGGGGTTTCATTCGGTTTCATTTTCTCCGATAAGGGTCTACACCGATTCCTCACGCTACCATCTGATAATTCTTGACGCGATTCAACAAGAATTTGATCGTCTTTTCCTATAATTCGAACTGAAACCACACTAACAGTACGGATTGGAGGGGTGGAGTCGGCAAGGGAGGTTTCACCTTCAGATAGCTCGAGCCAGAGGTTATGGACGTTCTTGGTGCCGGGTCTTACGCCCCATGAGGCTAAAGAATCAGACGGCAATCGCGGCTTGAGCCAATCGGAAAGAGATTGTGGGGTGGCGAAATGATGATTGGTTTTGGAGATGGACATGGAGGGAATTTTGAGGAAACGACGAGGGTTTGATGGGAAACAAAGAAATGGGATTTTGGGAAAGGGAGGCTTGGAGGAGGAAGAGGAGAAGAGAAAGAAGATAGAAATAGCAGTGACAAAGAAATCAGGAAAATTTGTGGGTTTATGGGTGCTAATGATTGGATTTGGTTGCGGCGGTGGTGGCGGTGACATATCAATTGAGAATGATAGTGTCGCTCTGTAATTGCAGCAGAGAAGCAGTGCTTTGAAGGTGGAAGTCCATTCTCTGAGAAGAAGAAGAGGAAAAAGAACAAGGAGATGGTTTGTTTTGTCTGTCTGTGTTGGTCAAGACATTGAGAATTTGAGGTGGGAAATTGAGGGCACTTTGTGATCAGATATTCTCTTTTTGTATTCCTTTTACGGATGTACCTTTTGCGCATTCCATTTTCATTTTTCCACAAAATTTGTACAGTTTAATTTTCATGTCCGTTCCAAACTCGTTTAAAATTTATCTATCCCAAATTCATTTAAGAACTTTTGTGAAAATATTCATACTACACCTGTTTAAAAAATCTTAATACTTACACCCATTTAACTAATGTACAAAATCGCTTTAGGTGGATTGAGATGAATATAATACCAATGAAAATCACTCTTATCTCACCGAGTCCATTATAATTGATATTGGTTAAACTTGGAGTCTGTGCAATAAATTTAGTTATTTTAATAACTGTTAGCCGTTTGAATAGCTGTCATTTTACTAGTAGTTAATAATTATATAGTGGTTTAAAATAAAAGTATTTAGAATAAATAACTGTTTGATTATCTGTTTAATATAAAATAACGAAAAAGATATGAAAGCGAGGAACAAGTTAAAGACAAGTAGAAGTATATGTGTCATAATAAATTATAAAACGTTAAACGTTAATAAAAATACATTTCATAATATATTGTCTGGTAGATACTGTATTAATGAACGTTATAATTAATTAAGATAATATTTCAACCCTATCAAAACACTAAATACTACTTCAAACGCTGCTGCCGAACAGGGTCTTGAAAGATGGAGATGATAATAGAGGGTGGGATTAGAAAAGGAAAAAGTACGAATGAATGACAATTTTATAATTTTAGTCGTTTAATATTTTATTGAAGTAATTAAATTTTTTTTTTTTGGTATTATTTGATGATATTAAGGTTTGAAGCTTTGAGTTTGAGTCTAATTTATTTTAGTTTTAATAAAATATTTAGTACAATATGCACTTAAATTTTTTAACATTATATAATAGATTTTGTTGGGTAGACAGTAGTTGTATCTTTAAATCCATACCCAATCCACCCAATCAAAACCTGCAATGGATAGTTGATTTGATACTCATACCTACTTTAAATGAGTTTTTGCGGATTGGATACCCACGAAAACCCGCCTCGCTTCCATCCCCATGCATGAGTGTTAAGCGTTGAATATGGTTTGATTTGTTTTGACTTTGAAAGAAATTAAAATGCAGAATTAAATTATAAATGAATTTCGAGTATAATTTATTTATAAATAAATTTTTCTTGTTTAGTATGCCATAATTTGAAACATATGATTCAATTGAATTCCGTAAAGTTATAACCACTGCCACTAGCATCACGACCATAATCACTACCATTTTGAGTTATTCAAGTGTGGCAGGGTAGGCTAGTAAAACATGCTTACTACTATGAGGCCTCAACCTTCATTCAAAGTTCACGAGATTGAATCAGAACGCTCATTTTGAGTTATATTCATGAAGGGAGCCTATTTAATCTTTTTATTTTTTATTTTTAAAAAAGTCGCCACTTAAATTTTATTTTTAATGTAAACATAAATAAAAAAAACCAATTTTCACTCTGATTTTTTTTAAAAAAAGATAAATGTACAAATCTGTGAAACCAATGAAGATTCAAGTGCTAGATTTCTTTAAAACAATTTATAAATTGACCTTAGGATTAATGCTTTATTCATGAAAAATAAGATTTTAGATGAAGCATAATATTATGTATGGTGATAATATAGAGCGATAAAAAAAAGTGGTAAAGAAAGCTATAAAGAATCAAATAAAATAAAAAAAGAGAATGTCTTTAGCTCATTTTGGAGATTTTAAGATGATCGTGCATCTCCTAAACAAAGCAATAAAAGAAAAAAGAAACGAGGAAAAAAATCGAGATTTTTAGTAACTTGGTTCACAATTAAAATCTTGTATATTGAGACTGCTTGCATATCATTTCAAATGAAAATCAAAATCGTGTAGTTCTACCCATTTCGAGATAGGTTGGTTGAATAATTTGAAAAAAATAATTTTTTATTCCTCTTTTATCATGTTTTTTTTGTTTTTTTTTTTTTGCTTTAGTTATCAAGTTGATTAATTTAAGAAGAATCCTTAATTTAGATCCTTGAATTAAAATAGAAATGACTCATAAACCATACCTTAGTGTTTTGGTGTGCTTCGGGGCTTGACTTGGCTTGCTTCGTTCTCCTTAGCTAGGTTGGCAAGCTGAAACACCTTGAAATTTTATTTACGAAACTTTTGAATTTTTATTAAATCAAAAATTGAAAATTTTGAACTGTGTGGGCTGCAGATACTGCACAATCTTAGTCCGTGTCCAATTCGCAAGTTGGGCCCAAGCCCAAAGAATAGTATCGCAACTCCTAACCGAAAATTTTCTAACTTTTTAAGAACTGTATTGGATGTTAAGTACTAAATTAATTAAAATAAATTAATTGGACCCTTGAACCCATTTGAAATTTCCAAAAACCAAGTGAAAAGCCTGTAAACTAAGCAAAAATCGAATCAGATCGTTGAATCAGACCAAACGGTTCGAATCAAACCGAAATGATCTAGAAATCGAACTACTTTCTTTCTTTTTTTTCCCTTTCTTCTTCTTTTCTTCGCGCAATGCCAGTAACAACATCTCCTCTTTCCCCCATTTCCGGCCACCGCTCGACGAGGGCAAGGTGGCGGCCGACTCGGCTGGAGGTGCTGGTCATGTTTCCGGCCTCCTCTCACACGGAAGGTGTGAAACCACCATTAATGGCGCACCAAGCGGCTGTCGATGCCCATTCCGGCCAGTCTAGCCACTAACTCAACAAAAGGACGACAAAATTGAGCTCCCTGTGAAATTTAGAGTCCAGAGGTGTATGAATCGCATAGTTTTGGGCAGAAATGATTTTCCGACCACCGCTAACGCGGTGGTCCGGCAACACTCCGGCGAGGTCCTAAGAGGCAGAAACATCTCCTCTACGTGCTGATCATGGAACTGTAGTCCGATTTTCAAATGGTATGTTCTAAGACCCAGTTCTCATTTTTGGTATAAGTTCCAAATTCTACGTGCTGATCATGGAACTGTAGTCCGATTTTCAAATGGTATGTTCTAAGACCCAGTTCTCATTTTTGGTATAAGTTCCAAATTTTAAATTATTGGTAAATTAAGTTCAATTCGAGTAAATAGTTAATTAAAGGACTGGAAATGTTGGATTCGTAGTGTGGTTTCCGATTGTACAATTAGAACTGCTTGGCCACTTAATTCTTTGCATGAGAAAACACAGTTGATAAATTAAAATAGTTAATTGAATACGATTCCTGTTAGGGAACTTCGATAGATAGACTTGTTTTAATTTCAAAAATTAGGAAACTAAGTCATTTAGAATATTGTAATCTTTATGCTAGGTTAGTTGAATATTGAAGTAGATATAATTGAATAACAAGAACTTAGATTATTGGAATAGCAGGTAGCGTGATCTTAGAAAGACTTAGTCAATTGATTAGATAACTGTTAATTTAGTTTAACTAGAATTGATTACTTGGTATATATGAAAAGATAAATAATTATATTTGTATACAACGTCACTAATGAATTTGAATTGGAGTGAAATCCTAGTGAATGACAAAATGTAAACAATGAATTAGTTATGGTGAATTGCCCGATGGATGAGCTTTAAAAATTTATTGTTGAATTGTGGTTTAATCGTATTTTAGGGGAGGTTCTGCTGAAATCTCGACAAGATCTAGGCTATTCACATACAACAAATAAGTTAATAGGTATATTTAGATAAATTCCATACCTTAGTATATATTTAAAAGGAAGTTCATCATTTATTTATATTATTATTATTATTTCTTTGTATTGTTATTTATTTGTATATTTATTTATCAAAGAGTAAATTTTTGTATATAATATTATTTGTTACTTATGTCATTAATTGTATTTGAATATGAATGCCTAATTGCGCACCTGCCTTATGATATTTAATTGTTGACATGCTTGTATTTAATTGCAATGCTTGATTAATTGTGTTGTGATAATGTTATGCTTTGTTTGTGTGGAATTGGGATGAAGTGGGTCACCATGGATTTGTGAGGGCATGGCATTTGTTGAGGGCGGTTCTTTGATACCATCGGCCATGTTATGGGGAGATCGGCGCCCCAGTGTGCATCTGATTGATATGATACGGACTATAGAAAATCACAGGGTGGCCTCCTGTTGGTACGAAAGAAAAGAGAGAATGGGAAAAATAATGAGAGGTTGGTTCAAGTGAGGATTAGCCGGTCAGCCATGTCTATGGGGATTCAGTCCTAGTGCACACGTCATGAGAGGATGGGCCATGTGGCTGAGGACGCTCATCGGGGGTCTTCAGTGACGCGACAGACTAATTTTTCACCGTGATGTGATATGTGAAGATGTTAATAATTGTGAGTGCTGTGTGTGCCATTTGTTGTGACTTGCCCGCTGATCATTATAAACTAGTCGATGACTTAGATTTATTAATTTATACATTCTTGTGAATGCATGTGTCACGTCATGAGAGGATGGGCCATGTGGGAGGACGGCTCATCGGGGGTTTCAGTGACGCGACAGACTAATTTTCACGTGATGTGATTATGTGAAGATGTTAATAATTGTGAGTGCTGTTGTTGTGCCATTTGTGTGACTGCCCGCGTGATCATATAACTAGTCGGATGACTAGATTTAATTATTTATACATTCTTGTGAATGCATGTGTTGTGCAATAATTATTATTCATTAATAAATTCACATCTCTTTTGTTTACTCTTTGAGGAAGTAGCTTTTCCTAAATCCCAGCTAAAGCTCTGCTTCCTTCACTGCTGGAAAAGAATTCTCTAATTTTAGTATTAATTCATTAAATCGATAAATGTATGAAAACTTATCTATATATATATGTTAGTAAACTCCGCAGTTGTTCGTTATATGCACAACTTGTCGTGTAATAAGATAGATAGAATAATTCATGAACCCATATTATGAAAATAATGTAGTACAGATTGGGCTTGATTTATGAAGTGACAAGATTTTAAATTTGGGCCAAAGAATAATATAATTATGAGATAATTGAATTTTTTGCATGGTAATATTGGGCTCAATAATTGGAAATCATATCGAGATAGTTGACTTTTGATGGTTCAGTCTTACTACGGGTCTCGGGGGCCTTAAGCTTACATGGGCCTTAGTGTCTGTCCGACCTGTGGAAGGGGATCATGACACAAGCTGATTATCTTCCAATCTGGTTCAGCTTGAAAGAATTTGAACTTCAAGGAGAAATCCAAACCCAAGGAATTGAGGTTTGAATTTGAATAAGAGATGGCAATTTAGCCCAGCTCGATGATACTCGTTTTGATCGACTCTAATGAAGCGAAGTTTACTCGATCCATTTAATAAATAGGATGGGTGGACATTAAAAATTATACCCATTATGGATTTAGTCGATAGTGGATAATATAAAAATTAAAGATTAATAAATAGTAACAAACTGACATACAATCAAAGCAATAACAATTAAAGATTAATATAAAAATATAATAAATTAAATTTATAGCATAAAAGTAAAAAAAAAACATTGATAGTTAGTATATATTAAGAAGAGTAGCACAAAATCTCTAAATTGCTTGTGCATAATCAAAAAGATATACTAAAAGTGATAGTATTTTTGTAAAGCATCATTATTAACAAACGATCTGGTATATTTTGTTCAATATGGTTAGTTAGCCATTTGATTTGTGCAAAAAAATTATATATCCTTTTTAGCATATTGTCAATTATATTAATAAGGTAAGAATAGGGTGAGCATTCGTTAATTCGAACGGATCCAAATCGAATATATCAATCGAAATATAGCCAAATTTCATAAATTTAGTATCCGATTCAAATCATATATATCTGTATATCTATTTATATATATATAATCTTGAAGAAAAAATATCTTTAAAAATATGAGTTGACACTCTATTCTTTTAGCATTTTCTTTTTTTTTTTTTTTTTTTACAAATTTTCTACATTTTTTATTTATTTGTTTCATTTTTATTGAATAGATTTTGAACGTTTATATAGAGTTTGAATTATTTGAATTTTTTCCCTTATCTTTAATGAAGCTCTTGGCTTCCTCGCATTTCTTTCTTTTTCTCTCACCCTATCTCTAAACCCTTCTTATTGAAAAATCATCTATCTCTTGGCCGTCAGCGCCGTTAAAGAAGTCAAAAGGAGGAGGAGATAAAGAACAAAAAAACAAGAGCAAAAATGTCAAGAAGCTGTAGGAGAAGATCAAATAAATTATCATGGCTGTGAAAGATAGTTTTGATCAGTCAGCTACCTCTTTTTCTTTTTTGAAACCTTAAGTTTCTATATCTCTCTGTTAAATTTGTAATTTGTCGAAATGCCAGCATCTTTTTAGTCTGTTTAGATATTTTTTGTGTTAATTTTTTCTTTTTCATTTTTGGTTCTTTTATTTGGAAGCTATAGCCTATAGGAGAACGACCAAATAAATTATGATGGACGTCAAAGGTATTTTTGCAAAGTTACAAATTCTCTCTCTTTAAATCCTAACAGCATATACTACGATTAGTTGTGAGCTTACATTACATGCACAGTTTAGCTGAATGTAACTTATGCTAATAAGTACTCATGTTATCAGGTGTTGAACCCAAGTCTATACTTTCTAAGTGGGACAATGTACTAAAGATTTCAAATGCAAGTTTTGACACGGTTTGAATGTTCAGAGGAAGGGAGACAAGATTGATCTTTAGAGTGATTAGCCTGAACAAGGTTATTGCATAACAAATTTAGTTTCTTTGGTGGTTCTCCATTTGTTATTTATGAGGGTTCATTTTTTTATGGTTATTGTTCTCATGTATATTTGGTTGTGTTTTTCTTAGAAGAAACAATGGAGGACTGGGATCAAGAGACCTTGGAGTATTACAATCAAAACAAAACATTATAGCCTAAGACATATAGCCACTACATAAATCCTAGATTAAAACCTTTCTATAACATTATATCTTAACATTCATAAATTTAAGAATCTCTAAAATATGACTCAGAAAATTTCTCGAAAAATACTACGAAAGGACTATAAGAGTTTTTCCTATATTATAAATATCTCATTATTAGGAAAATCATTTTAATACTTCTATAAGCCAAATACAAACCAATTATAATTTCCAAATCAACTTCTCCAAAATAATACTCAACATTAATCACATCAATAACCTATACAAAATCAGTAATTAATTACCCGTAACATTTTCTCATATATGAATCATTTTAAATATAATATTCAAGAATTTTTAATAAATGATTCCATAATAATTGATCAAGGGTCAACACAAGATTCATAGTCATCACTACACTATCTTATGAATATATCTATAAGAGTATGTACAATAATTTAAATACAATAGACCATAAATCATCATATTAATACAGAACCTCTATAATTAGTTACATGAGCTAATGCCACGATAATTCAAATAATTATAACTACTTCATATCTATCTATTGCTCTGAAGCATTCATCTTACTACACTTCTGTCACCACCATCTACTACCCACGCATGATAAAATCTATGCAGTAAGCATAAAATTTAATGGTGCTTATTTTCTCATCTCATAGGAAATGACACATAAATATATACGATAATCGTACATTCACATGTTCATAACATAATTAAATTCTAGGGCATAGCATTGACATTTCATAACATAATTTATTCATAGGCTAATAACACATAACATTTATATCATAATTTAATCATAAGCCAAATCTTTCATAATCATCATTTAGTATCCTAAATTATTTACTAGCTAAAATATCATAATGAATAGTTCATATCACTATTAAATCACTAGTTATAATATTCATCATTAGCATTTAATATCAAATCACTTAAATCATGGCTGAATACATAAATTTACCATTGAACTTTGCAACTCTAACCTTGTGGCACCCTGAACTTTGTGGATGACCTATTGTGTACACTTGAATTTGTAAATTTTAGTAATATTATACACTTTTTTACACCAATATCAATATTTTTTAGAGTTTTAACTTTCATCTGTAAAATATAAACTTGATATATAGTTAGCATGACTTTTGGAATAATAATTTTCATAAATTTCAACTTTTAACGAGTGTTTTTAATTGATTTAATTTTGTAAGTTAAAGTGTCTAATAAAATAAATTTGAAAATTAAAGTGTTTAACATGTATAATTTTATAATTTGAAGTGTTTAATAGGTCGAAATAAAAGTTGAAAGTGATACAAGGTAAAAGTAACAAAGTTCAGGGGTTAATTTATGCATTTGGCCCTTAAATCATGTTTCACTAAATCTAAGCATATCCCTTATATAGTCATACCACCGCAACAGACTGGATAATTCCACAATTAGTAGCATGATTAATTATTTACTCAATTACTTAATAACATTATTTTAATTAATTATCATATACTATTCAATTTAGCATTCATGGATTATTCATGTAGGCATAAATACATATTTAATCATGACATCACAATATTCAATATAATAAAGCTTAATTCAGTTACATAATAAAATATTCATAATTTAGCATGTAATATTAAATTCAAAAATCATGCATCAATAAATAAAAGTACAATTTTGCAAGAGTAGTATAATTAGTTATTAATTTTTTAATAAAAATTGCAGAAAATGAGGTTCGTTAGCCGGCAAATCGCACCTCGTCGGCACTTCACGAGGCTTGCACCATTCTGCTCGGAATTTCATGGAGAACTCCGATTTAATGTCCGTTCATCGAGTCAGTGGCCCATTTGGCTGGAACGAGTGCCAAGAGCCGCTTGGTACCGCCATCAATGGTGGTTTCACCATCTGAGTCCCATCATCGGAACAGAAGGAGGGGAAATGTTCAAGTGACCAAGAGGAGCCGATTGGAGGTCTCCTTGCTGACTGCTTTCACCGATAATAGTGAGAATAGCCGAAAAACGTTATCGCACAGTGTTGCACGGGGTCCTGTTGCAACCATTCTCGTTTTAGGCACCATTTCCACGAAGCAAAGCCATAGATGGCTTCCTCTCGATGTGCTCTTTGATTTAGTGTCAAGGCTCACCGATTTTAATGGCCGGAGGCCGGTGATTGGAGGAGAGGCAGAGAAGAACGCGCCAGAGAAGAAGAAGAAGAGAAAAAGAAAAAAGAAAGGCGATTCTAAAGAATTCAGGGCCATTTCGGTCCAATTCGACTCGGTTTCCACTTGGTTTATGGGTTTTTCACCTGGTTTTCAAAAAAATCAAGCTGGTTAACGGGTCCGATTAACACCAATTAAATTTTTTTGCTATATAATCTCATTGGTCGAATTTAAAATTTAGTTTTTAAATAAAAATTCTATGAAATGAAATTTTTCATTAATCCATAATCTCCATATTTCCTTATATTCTCATAATTGAGATTTAAATTAATCAATTAATAAGTTAATTGATCTAATGAGGATTAGCAACCCAATATATATTATTCCACTAATTTATACTACGTCCGTTCTATAATACTTGTCACATTTGAAAAAATAGTTTGTTCCAAAATACTTATAACATTTGGGTTTCAAGGAGTAATAAATCTTTTTTTACATGTTTACCTCTATATATGATCAATAATTATTACTTCAATTTAATGGTCTTCTTAGGGAATTAGTATTAAATTAAGAATAACATAGTCAATTTACTCAATAATTTATTGTAACTTAAACAAATTTAATGGTTTTTTTAAATTGACATTAAATTTCAAATGTGACAAGTATTATAGAATAGAGGTAATAATAATTAACTACCTGATTAATTTGATATCCATATATTCTATTATTTCTATTATTTGCCTTTAATTACCTAATTAATCTAAATATCACCTTTTAACTACTTAACTGTTAAATTACTACATCTAACCAATTAATTAAATCTTATAACTTAATTATCACTAATCATGATTAATTATCATCCTAACTATGGCCAAATTACCTAAATTCCTTATCAATTATAATTCGGGCCCTCTTGGAATAAATAGACATATGATTTAATTAATTCACCATAGTCTACATTTAATCAAATTTTAAGGTTCCAATCATATTAATAATACTTAATTGTCCAAATGTCAAATTTTGATGGTTAGATGGTAATTAATTCAATTAAGTCCCTAATAGTCCTTTAATTAATCAAATACAATCATCCTCCAAGCATAGGTAAAGTGCCAATAAATCCTTAAAAATG
Organism: Jatropha curcas; assembly: GCF_014843425.1. Next base: position 1,291,045 of record NW_023590966.1, read on the forward strand.
TTCCAAATAGTCCAAAAAGTCTCACAAAATTTCATTGTGCTCTTCATATAGTTTGCCATGACAAGACAAGCACAAAACGAACATTTTAATTTAATAAAAGCTATGATAATCATCATTAATCATCAAAATATAAACATTAAAACACATATACAATAATTAAAAATAAAACCACATTGTTGATTCCTTCATTGCTAAATTACGACAATGGAATTAAGATATTTTTGGTAATATTTTTTCTAGGAAGAAGAAGCTTTTGAATCGCATAGCTGGTATCTAAAGGAATTTGGAGGTTTGGTTTTCTTCGAGACTCTGAAGAGGAGCTTTGTTGGAACCTTGATATTGTGCTCTATCAAGAAGAACTTCTATGGTATAAAAAATCTCAAGCTGATTGGTTATATATGGGGGTCGAAATACCAGTTATTTTCATTTCAAAACCATTCGACGGTGCAAACACAAAAACATTGAGGTGCTGAAGAATCATTCTGGTGCTTGAATTTCAGATCCGCTGGTGTAATATCCTCAATTTGATAGTTCTAGGAATTCTAGTTATCTTGTTAATTAGCATTATCTAGATGGCTAAAATAATTGAGATTATTTTAATTTTAATATGTAGAACTATTAATTGGAATTTATAATGAAAATTAAAGTTAAGTTATATTGTGAAAATCAAATTAGAAGAAGGTTAAATGAGCATAAGTATGGACGATGAAAAGCTAGCATGTGAAGCTCCTTAAACTAGCACCTTGATTTATCATTTAATAGATTAACAATTAAACACCTAAGACATATGATTAAGGTTTAATTGGGACTATAAAGTAATCAAAAATATTTAGGTGCATTTGTATGAAAAGAGAAACAAATGAAGGATTAAAGTGCAAAAGGGCAACTAAAAGACATGAGAGGAATTACCATGAAAGGTTTTGATTGCCACCTATTTTATGATGAGTCATAAGGCACCTCTTATTCATGTTTTGCTAACAATGGTCCAAGCTCCATGAAAAGAGAGAGCGAAAACTCTTAAGGACAAGCTAAAAGTGCTTGAAAACTTAGAAATTTTCATGTGATTCTTAAGAAAAGGTTAGTTATCTTCTCTTCTTCTTTCTTTTCCATGGTTTTATTTTTGATTTCCATGAACTATGATATGAGGTGCTTGCTTATTACTGCTGACTTGGTGGAGATGATGTATAAGGTGATTAAGGATGGTTAAGCATGAGTTAGACGTGATGATTTGGGGCAAAAATTGAGAGTCTACAGTATGAATCAGCGATTTGGGTACTAATTAAGAAATCAAAATTAGTGTTTTGCATGAATGTTAATTTATCAAAGCATGGACATATTAATAATGCATGACAATATAAAAAATATAATGCATTAAAAGTAATACTAATAAAGGTGTAATTTGAACGGGAGCCCGACTCTAGCCTCATTTATTGAGGATTCTAGGTTGTGCGATACATTCTCTCATATCTCGACGGTCAGTTTGGTCACGGCTCGCTACCTAGGCTGAAATCCGTAGGTATGCCTTCGTACCTCGTTTATATGAGGATCAGGGCACATGAAGTTCTACCATCCACTAGAATGGTAGGTTCTGGAGGTGCCACTCGGGGAGTGGAATTATAGGTGTGCAGGATAGACCGGGCTTTAAAGTCGAATAGGACCATGCTTAACAGTTTGTATGGTGCCGGACAGACTAGGCTTAATTAACAAAGATCGAGTTTGAGTGATTATACCCTAGGTCATGGGGTCAAGAGGTCAGGTGGTGCAAGTGTGCGGTTGCGAAGCTCCACGAGGGTAAACGACCAAAGAGGTAAAGTCTCGCTCTAAATTAAGCTAAGGATGGGCACGAGGACCCTGATATAGTCTTATAATAGTGTTCACTAATGGATTATTAATTAATTCTTAAATTAATTAATAATAAATTAATTAACTAGTAGCTTTGGTCTAAGGAAGACCAAAGTGTGAGTGAAAGTCAAAAGGATGTGGTGCAAGTGTGCGGTTGCGAAGGCTCACCGAGGGGTTAAACGATCCAAAGAGAGTAAAGTCTCGCCTCTAAATTAAGCTAAGGCAATGGGCACGAGGACCCTGATATAGTCTTGATAATAGTGTTCACTTAATGTGCGAATTATTGAATTAATTCTAAATTAATAATAATAAATTAATTAAAATAAAAAATTTAGTAGCTTTGGCTCTACAGGAATAAATTAATTAATAATAAATTAATTAACTAGTAGCTTTGGTCTAAGGAAGACCAAAGTGTGAGTGAAAGTCAAAAGGATCGACTTTTGAGAACTAAGTCAGGCCTTAACTCAACTAACGAAGAAGAGCAAGGTCGGACTATATTGCCTTAGAATCATTTACGAGGGAGAGATAGGACTGTTGATGCTTGAGAAGTACTCGATTAAGCAACAAGAGGTGCTTGAAAATGAGGGGGGAGAGTGCCTTTTATAGGCTAAGGGGTTGCTGAACCAAAAATACGGCTGTACCAACAACCTCCAAAGCGGCACTCATATGCCCTAAATTGGTACGGATGGGGGTGTTCAGCAAACACCATATCAGTATTGATTTAGGGCTGATCAGTGTCGGCCAGGAGCAGGTCGGCACCAATCAGGGCAAATTACTACCCTACCCCTGGACCTTGTTTCTGGGGTTTTCAGGCCTTTGGGAGTCTGTTTGAGGCCCAAACGATATCCGGTTGAGCTGATTCTTACATCATTAGAATGGTATCGGAATTTCCTAGAACCCGATACTGAAATCATTATTGTAACAGTCTGATTTTCTTTTAGTGTCGGTATAGTGATTCACCGGTCTGTGAATAATACCATCGGTCCGGGACTTGATATTATTTTAGTCCGGAAAAATTACTATGCATATTTAATATTTTATTTACTATTTTTGGAGCATCTTTGCATGATTTAGGCGGGTAGAAAATATTTTATGAATATTATTGGAGAGTTTATGTATTAAATGTTTATGTATAAATGAATATTATTTTCTGGTGTGGTAATTAAGAAAAAATGAGGAATTATTTTAGTGAGTTAAATTAAATTAAATGGGTGGAGTGAAATCGATAAGTAGAAGAGCATTATTTTGAGGAATATTTAGAGCCATTTGGGATGAGATTCTGAGATTACTTAGGACTTGATCTTAGCCACACATTTGGCATTTAATGAGGAAGTAAAATTTGACTTTGTCACCTTAAAGTTAACTTTCTTTTTCTTCTTTCAAAGTGTTTTAATTAAATTAATGTGATTTTGGTATTTATATAATTAAGTAATTTAAAGCACTTGCGAGACTTGCGAACTTGCCTTGGCTATTCGTGTTATTTTAATTGTTGGTTATTTAGCACCATTGAGTCTTTCACTCAGCGCGTTGATTTTTATCACGCGCAGGATAGGAGCGGAGGATGTTTCTCAAGACCAGAGGAGTAGCATCAGAGTAGATATAACATTTTGGGTAGGATATTTTGTAAATGGTGATTTTTGGCATGTATATAAAATATTGTGTTTGGCATCTGTAGTATTAAGAATATTGTGTACTATGGAGGTCTGTATATAATAAGTTTAAATTTATTAAGAGCTTCGTAATCTATTTAAGGGAAGTCAACGATCTTATTATATTTATTGGTGTATGATGAATTAGGATCTATCCTTGTAAAAGAATGTGTTTAGGAATGATTGTGATGGAACATAAGTTTTGATGGATATTTTGAAGTGCTTGTGGCGATTGTTTTGGTTGAATTGGAGTTTCGGGTTTGGAGAAAATTGAGACAGTGTGGGTATATTTTCTTTGTGTGGGACCATTAATTTTACTAGGGGAAATTCTTGCCAAATTTTCGTAGGAAGGATTCCTTAAATATTATTATTATTTTTTAAAAAGAAAAATGTTTAATCTACTTGCCTCCTTATGAAACCTCTAACCACTTCTAATTTGTTCTAGTTTTATAAGTGAACATAAGACGTGTCCAGCACCATTGTTGGCACCGCCGTTCTGCGTTGCTCCGGGGATTGGCCGGTGCGCGTCGTTCTATAATTATGAACAAGAGATGTTGCCTCTGTCTTATCACTATATTATTGAGATGAACCTTTGTGTGAAGAGGCAACCAGTCTGAACAAGACTGCAGCTATCGGTGCGTCTCGACGGTAAAGCTTAGCAAAATTCCTTTCGAACCGTTTATGTAATTTACCTTATGACTGAAAATTGGAGCTGTTGCTTATTTTTTCTTTACAAGATCTGGGCTGAATGAGCATAGGTTCCTGCCTATGGCCTGCGCCATTACTAGTTTATGACATTGAATGGAATGAGACAGACTCTTCCCAAGGGTTCAGGCTTTGTGAGACTATATTAAGACGATATGCTCACAGCCACTTGCGAATCCTTCATGCTCTTGCCAGAATAGTTAAACAGCTTGGATTGGAACCACTGTGAGTCTCAGCTTACTTGAATCTTGAAACTTGCTTCCATCTCTTGTTAGATCACGCAATCATTGTTGTGTTGTCTCTGTGTAGATCTAAATACCCAATGGGGCGTTAGGTTTCCCGATTTTTTTGACTTTATTCAGGCAGTAGCTGCCAGCTATCAGCAGAGGCAAGGCTGCCTCTACCCGAGTCCTCTTCTACTACATGTCACATATATTGAGGAGGGATATATGAGTGGGGACTCGTGCGCGCACAGAGGAGAGTACTGCATAGAGTCCGCTTACTTCATGATGCACGACCACCGGGAGATAAAGGCGCGAGGATGATTGCCATGCCTTGACGGCCACTGATCACTAGACTGACTTCTGTACCTGGCGCTTATGCGATCTATTGCTCACGATCAACTGCTGATAGCGATGCCTCACATCTATTGACTTAATAAGCCTGCTCCAGAGAAGAAAGTAGCGAGCAAAGGAATTCAGGGGGTGCCCCTTCTCGGGTGAAGAATCATTCTGCTTTGTTCTTTGCTTTGCCCGAGTTGTGTATGTGATTGCTATTATTTGTGCTTCTGTTTTACCGAGCCGGCAGTGCATCAGCGACGGGGTCTGACACTAAGGCACGTCGAACATTGCTGTTGTGGTGGTCGGTAACGCTAGATCATGCCCAGTGTTCAATTCACCTTTATTCTCCACACCGGGACTGACCGTATAAGGCAGTGCTGGATGCGATGTTAGTTGAGTCCAATTGTACCGAATGTCTCTCCTAGTTCACTCCATGTAAGTCTCGATACTCACTTTGAAAAACTGCCATTCATTTCCATATTAGCTTTGCTTCCTTATGGATGCCCATGTCTTATTCAAGTGTCTTTATTTCGAGGCTCAATGAGGATGTGCCAGCTATTTTGAGAGTTGCGTGGCTCAAGCTTGCTGTGATGAGGCTCTTCTTAACGAGCATTATCTATAGGTAAAAAAAAAATGGCAATATAAATTTTCATGTATGATCTGTGATGCAATAGCTAATAAACTTTAAATGATTGTAGAGAGCTACATGCGGTGTCAGCGTCAGGGTCGAGACGGAGGGCTGTGATGCTGAGAGCGAACTCAAAAGGGAGACGGCCTCATACATGTCACAAGAGCCGGTGTGCCGTCTTGCCTTTTTCTTCATCATTTTTCTTTCTTCTTTGAATAGACACTGGACTTTTGGGTGGTATTATTATTCTTATAAAGAATTCAAAATATTTTTTTCTAATAAAAGCAAATGTAACTTTTTACTTATTCTAAGTTTCACCATGTCTTTTGCTTGGCCTATTAAATGGGTTTTTAAAGTCATGCGGCTGTGAATCAAAATTACACAAGAACCCAAAAATATTAGTTAGACTGAAAGTGGTGTTTGCACATATCGTTGTTGGCTGGCGCCATACATAGTGGCATGCCGCCACTATAAGTACAATGGTAGACAATTGCTTCATATGTTCTTTATTTTGTATAAGCCCATAAGGATAACAACAACACTTCAAAAGCTCATTTCTCTTAGAAAAGTAGCTCGAAGCTCAAGAAACTACCCCAATACGTCCATTTATTCTTTATCTTTCATTCGATGGATTAGGACTCTGGCACCCATGTATTGAATCTAGAGCTTATGGGCTAAGTTATTTATCGAAAACATTTGAGTTCTAACACAGATTTTCTTGCAATGGCTGATTACCATTTTGACCATTCAGGATAATTGTTTCAGCACATATGATTTTATGAGATCTTTTCCACTGTAAGGAGTTTAGCATCGATTTTCCGGGAGCCATACCTGACTATGATAGAGTTCCGGCAGTGCTAGCTCTGAATTGACCCTGCTCACTTGATTCTTCTTATTGTGTTCTGGATTCTTGACTCCATGAACATTCCCAGTTATATGTAGGAGGCTCATGTTGTCACCTGTGCACCATGATACAAAAGGATACTTTGAGATGGAACTGGTAGGTCTGCACTGGGCCCCAGCTTGTCTGGTTTTGCATTTTTGAACCCATATATGCGTATTAAGCGACATCGCGTATGGCAGCCTTGGCTAGTTCCTATGGGGAGCATATGGCTAGGCTATGTACGCCGTTTATGAACGCTGACCCTGACTAGGAGACCATACTCGGGATCCGAATCGAAGCTTGGTCCGATGGGCGAGTCTGCTCTAGCTGTAGGTGTTGCATTTTGTTCATTTATTTATTTTAATTGTGCTCTAAGCTTTTGCTTAAGCGCTCTTATGGCTTTTTGCTTAATTAGCTTTTGCTTTTTATGTCATCTATTTTTTGGCCTTGCTCAGCTTTTGCTATAACGCCGCCTGTTGGGGTTTTTGACTTAGGAAATTTTGTTTTATTTCATTATTTGTTTGCCTTGCTCTAATTTTGCTTAAGCCGCCTTTGGGGTTTTCGACTAAAGAACTTTTTTTTAATTCAGTTGATTTTTTGCGCTTGCTCTAACTTTGTGTTAAGCCGCCCATACGGTTTTTCCACTTAGCGGCTTTTTTCTTTTTTTGTTTGTTGTTTTTTTTTTTTTTTTTTTGCTTGAATTGGTTTTTGCTTTTTTTTTTAAAAATGCATTTGTAGCTGTCGCCTTAATGAGAAGTGGTTAGGTGATGGACCTCCATCAGGCCATTTGAGTATGGATGTACAGGCCGAAGAGTTACGTCCGGCGACAACTATCCTTACGAGATCGTCGAAGACTGGAATAGCCATCTTAGATGTGTGAGTGAAGCTCATAATGAACTTGCATGGTGGGATATAGAGCGAGTCTGTCTCTTCTATATGCTCGGTATTTGCCCCTGTGCGGACTGACATGGCGGCCTTATTACCTAGTCGGTGCTAGAGCAGTATGGCCTCATCAGGGCTGTCCTTGATTATGCTCATTTGAGGAGATGATCACCTAGTAATTTCTAGGTGGTCCTTTACGTGCCCTTGTCCGTCGTACCATTGTCGTCCATTCTGATTAGTTAGCACTTCTTCTTCTAGTTCTGTACCACCTATGGATGACGGCCTTATTTGAAGTCGAATTAATTTTCAGTCGGTTGATTTTCATAACTCTAAGATCTTTTAGGACTTGGCAGATAGATCGCCCTTGATCTTGCTTTTTATACATGTACGTGAACATTTTTAACAGTGGCATATTCACAATTATCACCCATTTCTATGAAAGAATGTTTTGCTTGGAATTTCATGATTATTTCCCTTTGTCCATAATAGTTACGTAGATTTCACATCATTGCATGAATGCAACTATAAAACTTAGCACGTCAAGCGTTAAAGTTAATAAAATCAGTTAAAGGTTGATATATCCCAATAATGTTGTTGTTTTGCCGATTCATTTCATTTTATTTTACATTGTTAAAGATTCCTTTTAAAACCTAGTCTTAAGTTGACTTGGCTTCTTGCAGGAACTCATTGTCTTCCCATATCATGATAGCTTCATTTCTCTCTCTCGTGTG